>CM067609.1:1145484-1297984 GCA_034336685.1 Luscinia luscinia
TCTGTGTTTATCCCACCAACAGGGAGTTCACTTGGACATGTTTTGGGATTGTTTTTCCCAACGGAACCTGAAAGCGCACCTGAATCTTCCCACCTTTTGGCCAGAAGCCACTCGCTTTGGAAAAGACTATAAAAAACATCTTCAAACAAAGACCCCTGAAATCTCCCCAGACGGCAACGGACATCTATTGGCTGGTTCCACGAGGATCGTCTGCCCGTCTTGGTAGCTATAATCCCAACACCTCTCTCTCTCTCTCTCTCTCTTTCTCTCTCTCATTTATTTCCTGTCCCTCTATCGCGTTTTGGTTGGCACTAAATAAAGTGCATTTTTTGCGAAAGTAAACTGGTTTTGTCCCTTGCTGTATCTTTTGCGTTTTGAGATCCCTAAAAAGAACCTATCAGGACTCTGCACGTAGTGTGGACCCTGACACCTTCACACAGTGGCCTCCTATAATAAATAGTTTTGCTCCCTGTGGAACACTATACAAGGCTCCTGTCCTTTATCCCCATGTCATTCAAAAAGTGACTTCACAAGAGAGCTAGAAATCATTAGAGCTGAAATCACTTGCTGCTAAGGGACATGCTTGTGCGCCATGGGATGTCCCCTGCTGCCTCGCTAGGAACATCACAGCACCCCAGGAAGAACAGCACTTGACCTCTGTAACATGCACAGAGCCCCATTGCGGGACAGCTGCTCAGGAAAGGAACTGCTGGCTCAGGGTTTCTGCTGGAGCTTGTCCACTTGAGCCATTTGTCCCAGCCCTGTCCACTCCTAAATTCTCTCCCACTGGATCACTTCCAGCGCTGGTTCAGGAGCCAGAGGTTGCCCTGGACAACATTAACTCCAGCACAGCCATACCCTGAACCTGCCCCAGGAACCCTTGGAAGTCCCTGCACATCTTCCCATTGCTGCAGGAATTAGGGAAGAGCCCCATGTGACTGTGTCAGTGCCTGCAGAGCGGCACTAAGTATCACAGTACAAACTGGCTTGTAGGTGGGCAAATAATTTGGCCATAAATAAGAGATTCGGTTCAAGTAGCCTGGTTCAATAAACAGGCCCCTTGGTGAACAATAATAGCGTAGGAATTTCATCCAATGAATTCCATCCTCAGCTGCAGAAGCCATTGGTCAGAGAGCTGAGCAATCCAAACTCTCAACCAATTATATGTCTTTGCCCAGGAACTCCAAACTCTCAATTCAAGGGGAGTTCACATGAATAAAACACTTTTGTCACACGGATCAAAGAGTCCCATGTTTTTTTTCTTGGACCTGGCACCAGCCAATGTTAGATCTGGTGACTGCAACGTGATCCAACTTAGCCATACCCTGCACATAAAGCAGGAGAGCCAAAACACAGTCAAGAGCCAGGAAACATTCACATCTGAAGGGATGGGGAAGCAGCCACCAAGAGTTGTGGGGAAAACAGCCAAGAGACAGGAATCCGTTCACATCCAGAAGAGATGGGGAAAGACAGCTGGAAAGTCAGCACAAAGGCGAGTAGAACCAAGGCGACCCAGAGCTGCAGAGACAGATGGAAAGACAGCAAAACAGCAGGTAGAGTCAAGGCAGCCCAGAGCTGTGCCGACAGCTGGAAAGACAGCAGAAACTGAAGCAACGAGAGCCAAACCTGCAGTGGAAAAGCTGAAAATCAGAAGAAAAATCAATCAAAGATATGGGAGGATATGTCTACTCAGAAGAACACCCAGTCGCCTATGTATGGGTTGAGCTTTTAAATGAATGGGACATAGAGTATGAAGAAGAAACGCTTTTAGATTTCATATTGTGGACAAAAAACCAAGATGTAGAACCAAAGAGACTGCATTAGATACGAATAATTGGACTAGAATTGGGGAACAAATAGTAGATGCTGCTTTAAAAGGTGGTCAAAATGCAATTAAGGTTTTAAAACCTTGGAGGCTTATCTTAAAATTGATAAAACAGATAAAATCTGAATTGCGAAGTAGAATGGAGGGTGGTACCTGGACACAGGTGAGAGGTGGCGACGTGAAACGCAACCAATCCCTAGTGGGAAGTGGCATGGTGGATTGTGTACCTTCTCCATGCACAGACACTCCGGTTAGCTGCAGTGCTGAAGGGGATGCTCCGGGGTGCAGGAGAACAGTGGAGTCACTCCTGGCAGTGGGTAAATAGCCTGCCACCACTGGAGAGACTTCACTGAGTTCTTGACAGTTTCAAAATCCTCAACAGCATATCCCAAATGTCACAGAAGAAGTAGAAAAGGACATAAGTCAATTAGAACAAATTGAAACTAAAGTGCATGAAGTTCAGGAGGAAGCTGAACATAACTGGGTAGGAGCACTGTTTAGCTCCCTAGGAATCCAGGTCTCTGGTTGGATATCATCAATTGTACAATATGTAATAATGATTGTATTGATTATTGTAGTATGCATGATTATTTATAGATGTCTTTTAGGAATGATTGCCAGAGAAGGAACTCATACTCGACGTGTTATGAGAGCACTGACCCGGAAAGAAGCAATCCTGCCAACTCGAAAAGAAGACTCACCATCCTACTTAGAAACCATAACTTGAAGAATTGAGCATCCTTGCAGAAAATCTGAAGAATGCTCAAAAGGGGGGAGTTGATACCGAAATAATGAGAAAAAGGACTAATGTAGATATAGTAGTAGTCATGCTAAGGCTTAGAAAACTACAGTTTTCTGACAGGCCCTGGGAACCAACCTTGTGAAACAATAGTCAAAGGAATTAGTAGAGCATATAGAACATTTAGAACTGTGAAAACAATAATCAAAGGATTTAGTAGAGCATATAGAACATTTAGAAACTTTCAAGATAAGGCTAAAGTATAATAATAAATAAAGGGTTCTGGTGATGGAAAAACATGTAAGGGGGATTGAGGGGGGTAGCCTATAGTTCTGAGTAGACAAGCATGCAGAATTTATAACTTTTAAGAATGATATCTACAAGATTTATGTATCTGTATTGTCTTGAAGAATGTGTACTTTTGCAAGTAGACTACTTTGTAAAAAAGGTATAAAAACCTGACGGAAAAAGGGAACTGTGGGATCCTGACTTTGGACGCTAGTCCGCAGGTTTCCCCGGGCCCTGAATAAAGCACCGCATAAAATAACTCTGTTAGTTTGTGTTCTGTTTGGGGCATCGGGCAGCAGGGGGAGCAGTTGCAGGCTCACTCTTGGCTCTCAGAGGAGGAAGGTTGCTGCTGCTACCACCGCCGTCCCAACACCGGGAGCTGTCTCTTCTGTTGTTGGACCCTGCACCCCTGCTAGGATGCCCTCTCGCTTCAGTTTGCTTTCTCCAAGCATCTTATGGGAGAACCAGGGCTGATGCTGCCCCAAGGGCTTGTAAACAAAGTTTCTTCTGCATCCCCTTCCTATCTGGGACACCGCCGCCATTGACCCCAGCGCCCTGCAGCTGCATGGGATCGTCACACCTTCCCTGTTCACTGCGAATCTGCCTGCACTCACTGCCAGTGATGATGGCAACTGCACAACAGGGGAAAAGTGTCTGTGGCCGAGAAGGTTGGGAACTGGGTCACTGTTCTGTTTATTGTTAATTCCATAGCAGTTTTTGTTGTTTTGTTTCTCTTTTTAGATATACTAGTAAAGATCTATTAATCCTATCCCCCCCATCTTTCCCTGAGAGCCTCTTAATTTCAAAATTATATTAATTCAGAGGGAGGGATTTATTTTCTCCATTTAAAGGAAAGACCCTGTTTTTCCTTAGGAGATCCCTGCCCTTCAAACCGGGACACACATTAACCCATGGAGTTGATCAAGGACAGCCAGTTAATCTGAGCATTTGGATCTCAGTAAAGCATTCCATTCTGCCTCTCCCAGAACACTAGTGTGTCCCTTTAAACTCAGACCATTCCATCATTCCACAGTTCTCACCCCAACGGATCTGGTGCTTTCACTAGACACTTGCCTTTTAATCTTTGGGGGTTTTTACCACTGTCACAGAACACTGAAAATTTTGTCCCAGTCTCACGTCACTTCGATAATGGAGACATTTATTGCTTGAAAAAATCCTTGAGAACATTTTGCCTCCATCCCACCAAGGCCTCAACAATCTTACCAGCACAGATATCGATCCCAGGGGCTTGGACTTAGCTAGAGATCCGAGGGCACCTGAACCCTTCCAGAGCCTTAAAGGTCAGTTTTCTCTCGGGAAACCCTGTAGATTTGGGCAATCTGATATAGGGCTGTGTGCTCTGATTCCCCTCACCCACCTCACAGCAGATGCTCCTGTTCTCCCAGCCTTGGCTTCCAGCAGACACCGGCAGCCGAGGGCCCCAGCTCAGGGGACACAGCACAGCAGCAGTAGCAGGCCTGGGGCACACAGAAGGGCGTGGAGAAGAAGAAGTGAACCACTTGAGAACTCAGGACGAAGAGCAGCAGGAAGGAAAGGCCCAAAATCCTAAAGGAGAAGAGCAGCCAGTCAGGAGAAGGCAACCCATGAGCACGGCAGATTCATTGCAGGAAGCACTGGAGGCCAACCCTTCTCCTCCACTGGGGACAGCAGGACAGGAAAAGCCACTGGCTCGAGAGAAGGGCAGTTCAGCAGCAGAGGAAAGCTGGGCGTGCTGGCAGAGCACAGCAGGGACTTTGGGCACCAAGTGCCCTTGGTGGCCACATGTCCAGCTGCTCTCAGGACAGCAGAGCCCCAGTGTGGGACAGCTGCTCAGGAAGGGAACTGCTGGCTCAGGGTCACTGCTGCAGCTTGTCTGCTTGAGTTATTTGTGCCAGCCTTATGCCCTCCCAAATTCTTTCCCACTGGAGCAATGTCAGCGCCAGAGGATGCCCTGGAAAACACCCTGAACTTGCCCCAAGCACCCTTGGCAGTCCCTGCACAGCTTCCCATTCCTGCAGGAATAGGGGAAAAGCCCCAGTAACGGTGTCAGTGCCCGCAGGAGGCACTAAGCACATTCAGGGCATAATTCATAACCCAGTTCTGCCTTGGAAGCCCCTTATGCCCACGGAGCTGCCCTGCTCCCGAAGGAGCGGCTCGGGGGCCAGGAGCCCCCCGGCATCAGTGCCACGGCTCCTGCCATGCGGGGAGCGCAGCCATCCGGCCCCAGCTCTGAGCCCGGCCCCCTCCCAGCTCAGCCCCCGCAGCGCACACGGCTCCCCCGAGCTGCCCCAAAGCGGCTCCAGCAAAGGCGGCTTCCTGCAGCCCCCGCTCGGAGCAGACACCGCCCGCCCGCTGCCCTCAGAGCCCTCTTCTCCTGCCCGCCCATCTCCGCAGCCGTGGCAAACACACGCAACAGGAGGCAGGAGAGCAACAAGATCCCGCTCCCTGCTGCTCCCGGCCCGCAGCCCACAGCTCATCCCCAGGCCCCGACCTTGTCCGTGCGTGTCCCGCAGCTCCTGCGATGGGACAAGTCCAGCACAGCCCCGGCTCTTTATGCAGCCCTGGCTCTCCGCTGGGTGCGGCTTCTCCTGTTCCAGAGGCAGCGGTGTAATTCCAGGAATTCAGGCATTTTACTGCAGCAGACTGTGAAAGCTGAACAAATCTTTTGGAGTCGGATTATCAAATTACACCCCTAATTCCACTCCAGCTCTGATTCTGCAATTTCCTTGCTACCTCTGATCCTTAATTACTGTGCTGATTGCTGGTAATAATGTTGGAAACTATATCAGTTGGATATGCAAACCTGTAAAAAAAGCATTACAGGGACTTTGGAAAAAGGGCCTGGAGGGACAGGGCAAGGGGGAATGGCTTCCCACTGCCAGAGGGCAGGGATAGATGAGATATTGGGAAAGAATTGTTCCATGGCAAATTTGTGAGAATGAAATTGCCAGAGCAGCAGTGGCTGCCCCATTCCAAGACAGGGAGACCTTCCACTGTCCCAGGTTTCTCCAAGCACCGTCCAACTGTGCCTTCCTTGGACACCTCTCCAGCAGAGAAATCAAAGCAGGAACAGTGCCTGGCTGCAGCTTTCTTGGCAGGGGACATCCCACACCTGTCAGAAATGGAGCTCTGGGCTTTGGCAGAGGACATTCAACACCCAAACCAGAGAAGGGTGCCTGGATTGTTTATTCCTTGGGATGTGGACACACAAATCCTGCTCCACAGCCTCCAAACAAGCTCTGGAGTTTGGTTATGGAGACCTCCAGCCTGCCAGGAGCAGCCACCCCCTGCCCCAGGCTGACAAGTCACAAGTGCTGCAGCAGACACAGGTGCATTTGTCTGGCCTCAGGGGGAGCCTCAGCCCCTGCCAGGCAGGGCTGGGACACATCAGCTGCAGAGCATGGATTTGGTCCCTCCCTGCCCAGGTTAGCTCAGCCTGGCTCCAGAGGGATATTTCCTATACACAAAGAATTCCCTGCTGCAGGAGTGTTCCAGGCACAGAATGCCAGAGTCATTGAAGTTGGAAAATCCCTTCTAAACCATGGAATCCCAGCTGTGCCTGATCCCCTCCTTGTCCCCAGCCCAGAGATTCTGAGTGCTAATTTCAGCCCTTCCTTGGACATCTCCGGAATGGGAACTCCAAACCTTCCTGGTCAACCCTTGCCAAGGCCTGAGCATCCTTTCCTTGGAGAAATTCCTGCTGCTGTCCAACCTGAGCCTGCCCTGGCCCAACCTGAGGCCTTTTCACATTGTCCTGTCCCTTTTTCCTGGAAGCAGCATGGCTTAGAACTCATAAGATGTGGAGGGCAGTGACTGTGGACACCATTGAAGCCCCAGGCTTGGAACTTTTTTCTCTTTTCTCATGCTGGGGAAGCCTTTCCCAGGCTGAGACAGTTTTCTCAGTTCCAGCCTGAGCCTTTCCCAGCATGATAACATTTGGGAAAAACAGAAAGGAATTAATAACGAGATTAGCACCTAGGGTTCACTGAAAAGTAGTTCTCACGGTCTGTGAGAAAGTTTTGTTTTCTTCTATTGTCCAATGGAATGCTGTCCTGTTTCTAGTTTGCGAACCACGCAATAAATGTAGTTCGGTCGTTCAATAAATCACTTCTTTAGCCATCTAGCTGGAGAAGTCTTTGTCGTTATTATACGCGACTCCTAGCACGATAGTGACATATGGAGGTTGCACTGAGATATTGTTACTTGAGTGGACCGGGATCTCCCTAAGCAATCTTTAACCGACAAACAGCACGGGGAAAGCTCGGATCTGACAGCCTGCAAAAACTGGGATGGACCCTGGAGGCCTGTCACAACCGGAGTGCAGCCCGTGCTGGGGTTTCCAGCCAGAGCTGCACTGACAGACTGAGAATCCCAGGAAACCAGGACTGTGAACCTGGGGCCAGGACCAGAGCCATGACGATGGTGAGACTCGAGAGCCATCTGGGACATTCGCGGACACCCACCTGATTATGGCAGGAAATCGTCGGTTTTTCTCCTCTCCCACTGAGAGAGATAATATGAGCTTTTAGCTCAGGAGCCTATTGGCTCATTTCGGAGCAGCTGCGGCCTGGAGCCCCCGCAGCGCCAAGCTGCCCAGAGTCCCGCGGTGCAGAGGCTGTGTGGAGCGGCACGGAATCCCTGCAGCACAGAGCCACATGGAGCTGTGCAGCCTCATCGGCATGCCGGGAGCCTGCACAGCACCAGTCTGTTTTTCTCTCTCATCCAAGAAAGGTACTGTTTTCGTTCTCCCCCCCCAAGCCAGGATCAAAGCATGACCTTTCCTTTGAAGGCTTGGGGTGAGCTGGGAGACCGGTTGTATGGAGTTTTGTGGAAAGGAGATGTCTCGCTCATCCCTCTACTTAACATTTGGGCGATCATTAATCAAAGATTAATGGAGGGTGAGACAGGCTCTGGATGGAGTGAGGCAGGCTCAGACCAGAGTGACAATGAGTCTGTCTGTGGTCCCAGAAGCTTCCTGAAGCTGGGGCTGCCCCCCTCAGAGCCCCGCCGGGCGAAGTGCTTGTCACCTACAGGGACAGCACAAACGCTAGTTATTCCGCTGGATGCAGTGGTCCAATTACTGCTCGTGGCCGTGTCAGGACAAACGACGACCCTGCGTGAGGACTGCTGCCCTACCCGACCACCTAGGCGGAACCGCCGCAGATTGCGGGCAGCCCAGCCACGGGGGCGAGCCCCTTGCCGCCTGCAGGCCCTCCCCCAGGGACAGGGCGGCAGACGTGTCCTGCCACGCTGACGGCGCTGGGTGCTGATGGCTTGGAGTGGCCGCCTGCTGGGAGCAGCCCCCCGTGCAGCCCAGGCTGCCTGAGGGGTGCGGCCCCCTGCCCTGGTGTGGGGAGGGGCCACTCCGTCCCAAGGAGGAGGTGCCATCAGCCTGCCTCTCCACCATGCCGTCTGATCCCGACCCACCTGCTGAAAGGGAGCTGTTGGCACCAGCCACCCCAGAGAAGGAGGTGGTGCTGGCGCATCCCTCGTCTCCGATGTTGGAGCTTGACCTGCCCACCAAGGCAGGGTCTGGGCTGCCCTTCTCTGCTTTAGCAGAGGCAGGGCTGCCCTCTCTTCTTCCCTCAGCTTCCTCGCTCGTTCACCCAGAAGCGGTGCTCTCTTCGTTGGGTTCAGCGACTCTTGTTCCAGTTTCTCCGCCAACCCCAGCCAGAGGAGATCTGCCCACCTGTCCGGTCATAAACAAACCCCTCCCATCAGTGTCTCCAGATGCTTTGCCGCTCCCACCCTATGCTGACAGCAACGATGGCTTTGCCCTCACTTTAAAGGGAGAGCAGTGGGGGCTGGTTTCATTCCTGCAGTGGGCACGGGAGGAGGGAGTGCTGGGGCAGCTGTTTCTGAGCTCCATTCCATTGTTAAAAGGGAAGCGCTGAAAACTTGCAATGATGATATCCAAATGAGAGAGGTTGAGGTTTTTCCTGTGCCTGTGCCTGATGCTATCCCTATTGTAGGACAGCGAAATTGGAAAAAGAGAAAGAAAAGATCTAACTGATCTTGTTGTTGTGAATCACCTTTGCCTCATTTCAGGCTTCAGATGAGACATGCCTAGGTCTTTGCTACTGACCATCAAGGTGTCCATTTTGACCTGTACCAGGGGCAGAGTCTGATCACAGTTCAGCTTTCACATGTTGACCAGTTCACCACACACTGACCAGATGAAAACACTGACCAGATGATCCCTCTTCAAGCAGAGAATGGACATTCATCTGTTCATGTTGGAACTGTTGATATAGTTTTCATTGTTGTATTAGAATAATTACTTAGTGGTGGATTTTTCACTGTTTGATAATTTTGGTAAATGGTGATGGGTTTTGTTATTGTAATTAGAATTAAGTCTTAGAATTTAGTTTGTTAAAACCACCAGATGTGAAGATTTTCCTAGGCACTTCAGGTATCCACAAATCTCCTGAGGAGTGGTGTTTGTTCTCCTTTGCAAGGGCCGTGTGGAGGATTACAAGCACTTCTCTTTCTTTTGTTTTTTAAAAAATAAAAAGGGGAATTGTGGACACTGCTGAAGGCCTAGGCACATTTTAGCTAGGCCTTTTTCTCAAGTTCTAAGTCTTTCTCAGGCCATGAAACTTGCTTAGCTCTAGCCAGGATTTTTCCCAGGCTAGAGACTCCTTCTTTACTGTAAACACAAGAGAAAGAATCATAAGAGATAAATACCTGCTGGATCCCTGAGAAAGCCAGGGAGAAGAGGTGTCTCTTTCTCTGACCAATGATCTGTCTGTATTTTGTTTTGCACGAACTGCCTTATTTAAGGCAATGGCTTCCTTTAATAAATTGCTCTTTCTTGCTCTTTCCTGCACCAAGCAAGAGAGTCTTACTGCTGTTCTTTACGCTGCTCCGTAACCCTTCTCGCGGCCACAAATAAGCCCTGCGCACAGGAACTCTGCACTCCTGTGGAGGAGCGTGGCCTGAGCAGGAAAAGATTCTATAAGTCTCCCCAGAGATACACCTTTGAAATGAGTTTCCTTACAGCTGGTGGCAAGGCTGACCTCTTCCCTGCAGATTTCCATTGACTCTGTGGCCCCCACCCCTTCCCAAAGAAAGATTGTAAATTCTCAACTTGGGGTTTCTGTGCGCTGATTTCTATTCTGGTCTTCTGCTTTTCTTTTCTTCTTTCTCTGCTGTGTAAAGGAGTGGGATTGTCAGTATGGGGAATAAGCTTGGGAAGCCCCACCAGGAGGCTTGCTCCTCCTGATAGGGACTGAGATTACCAAGTTGTAGGGAGCTGTGTAGGCAGGTAAGTTTGCCCTGGCTGTGCCCTGGAGGGATGTCCCTTGAATGGGCTATGATTGGCTTATCTCAACCCTCCTGGAGAGATCCTCCTTAAGTGGGCACATCCTCTCTTGCCATGATGATCTATCCCAAGGGTTTCAGTTATCCCATCATGCCTTAGTGCAAATGTTAATCTTTTGTAACCCATTGGTCTTTCCCCCTTTGGTACCACCCTTGCTTTCCCCCATAAAAACCCCAGCCTCTGCCCAGGTCAGTAGAGAGCTGTCATCCCTGGACCCCTTCAGAGAGCTGCTGGGTAATAAAGGAAGCTCTGTAGAATTTGCTGTACAGCACTTCTGTCTCTCTGTCCCTGAGTCGGATTGGGATAACCTCACAAGCAGAGCTGAAATCACTGAGCTGATCTCACTGAGACCTGATGGCGAGCAGCCACGGGCTACCCGCTTGTTGAGGTTTATCTGATGGCTAGGAGACCTGCCAGAAGTGTCCCCCTTAGAAGGCTGTCCCTTGTGGGACCCTCTTTCTGGGAAGGTTGTGACTTCCTGGGAGGAAGCAACAGCCCAACAGAGATCCCCTAGCCACCTACAAGTGGCACCTGAACAGGGACAGGACTGAGTCACCGTCAGATTGTCACTCCTCTGGAGACCCGCTGCATTGCAGCAGTGGCTATCCGAGAAGGCACTCGATTACCACCTGGGAGAAGAAACCTTGAGGATCGGACAGAGGCCTGGCCCCTAACCCCAGCAACTTTTCTTTTGGCTCAACCAACTGAGGATTGTAAGTTACACTCAGTCTTTCTGTGCACTTTTTTGGGGGTATTTTTTGCTTTCTCTTTTCCAGTTGGGTTGGGAACAAGACATGAGTATGGGTAAGGGCCCCCATCATCCTATGGGGCAGGGACCTTCTATCCCAATGGGGATTTCTGACTGGGGCCACTGAGGAGTACATGAAACCATCTATCACTCGGCTCACCTGGAAATGTGTGTGGACCCAGTCTGAATTAAGCAGTGGCCCCTTTCAAAAGTAAGACTGTGAGAACTGGAAGACTTTGTGGAGGAACAGCTTGCCAAAGGCCACATAACACAAACCACCAGCCCTTGGAACGCCCCTTTCTTTGTGTTGAAAAGGTGGAGGCTCCTCCACGATCTTGGTCAGATCAGTGAAACCATTGAGGGTATGGGTGCCCTCCAGCCCGGACTTCCCTCACCAACAATGTTCCCCTGGGACTGGATGCTTGCCATCATAGACATCAAAGACTGTTTCTTCAATATCCCACTCCACATCCAGGATGCTCCCCCCCCCATTTGCTTTCTCCATTCCCTCCCTTAAAAGACAAGCCCCACTTGGAAGATACCATTGGCTTGTCCTTCCTCAAGGCATGAAGAGCAATACAACCATATACCAGGGGTACGTCACCCACATCCTGTTCCACATTAGAAGCCTCTTCCCAGATGCCGCAATTTCATTGATATATGGACTGTGCACTCCCTGCACAGCTTCCCATTGCTGCAGGAACAGAGACAAATCCCCAGCGACTCTGTCAGTGTGCGAAGAGAGGCACTAAGCACATTCAAGGCATAACACGGGTTCTAATTCCTGCTTGGAAGCAAACGAGGGAAGCAGCAAGGCTGGCAGCAGGACCTGCCATGGGAATGCCTGCACCCCGTTTCATGGGAACAGCCCCCCGAGAGTGTTTTCCCCAGCCCTGCCCCAGAGAAAGGGGCTCTGGGAACACTGACACCTTTGTGGGGCTGTGCCAGGGACCAGAGCGCTCTGGGTGGTGACGCTCAGACTGTAAGAGAGGAGAATCCCACACTCCCGGCATGGGAAGGAAAAGGAAGAACTTACTCTGGGCTGGAGGACAGACCTACAAGATCCTACTCCCTGCTGCTCCAGGCTCTTTGTCTGTTGGATCACAGAAACCCGGGATTTTTGAACTTCCTGTGCTTTCTGGCTCTGACCCTCTGGATAACACTGCTTTTGACCTAAGGCCTTGGAGAAGGCTTCCAAATTTGGGTGATGAAGTTGAAGTCACAGGTGTGTAGTTGAAATAGAAGTGTGTGATATCACATGGTGAAGGATTTTAAAATTAAGATTTCTATAATGTGGTAATAGGTATGGAACATGATGGAGGATTTTGGATGTTGTCTCCTTTCTGTCTTCTTCCTTGTTCATGAATTCAGGTAGTAGTTTCTGGTTAGACAGTTGGTGCTGCACTGCAGGTCACAAGAATTTGGATATTGAGTCAAAAGTATAAAAAGTATAGGTATTAATTCTCTATCGAACTGTTTAGTTTTAGGAGACCTTTTAGCTAGCTCAGTTCACCTGCAATTTGCTTGATTTTGGCTGGTAGCTAGAAGTGTTGCTGAACTCTCTGTATTTAAGATTTAATAAACAACCAAGCCTGAACACAAGAAAATTCATCTCCTTCATGCTTTTTAATCTGGACTCTGAGTGAAGACAGAAGAAAACTGCAATCAACTAATTATGTGGTGCAAACACTACCTTTACACCAGTCCCAGTTCATCCCCAAGGCCCTATGTTCTCCCTCTATGCCCTGCACATGGTGGGCTGGGAGATGTTCAGCACAGCCCCTCTTTATGCAGCCCTGGCTCGCTCTCCTGTGGGGTCAGCTTCACGTGTTCAGAGGCAGCGGGGTAATTCCAGGAAATCAGGCATTTTACTGCAGCAGGATGTGAAAGTGGAACCACTCTATTCCAGTCAGATTATCAAATTATGGTCCAAATTTCACACCAGTTCTGATTCGGGTGGCTCAGAGTCAGCAATTGCCTTTTGCAGACCTCTGATCCTTAATTACTGTGCTGATTGCTGGTAATAATGTTGTAAACTGTGATAGATATGCATACATGTAAAAAAAGCAGGAGAGGGTCTTTGGACAAGGGCCTGGAGGGACAGGACAAGGGGGAATGGCTTCCCACTGCCAGAGGGCAGGGATAGATGAGATATTGGGAAAGAATTGTTCCATGGCAAATTTGTGAGAATGAAATTGCCAGAGCAGCAGTGGCTGCCCCATTCCAAGACAGGGACACCTTCCACTGTCCCAGGTTGCTCCAAGCACAGTCCAACCTGGCCTTCCTTGGACACCTCTCCAGCAGAGAAAGCAAAGCAGGAACAGTGCCTGGCTGCAGCTTTCTTGGCAGGGGACATCCCACACCTGACAGAAATAGAGCTCTGGGCTTTGGCAGAGGACATTCAACACCCAACCAGAGCAGGGTGCCTGGATGGCTTTTCCCTTGGGATGTGGACACACAAATCCTGCTCCACAGCCTCCAAACAAGCTCTGGAGTTTGGTTATGGAGACCTCCAGCCTGCCAGGGCCAGACACCCCCTGGCCCCAGGCTGACAAGTCACAAGTGCTGCAGCAGACACAGGTGGCATTTGTCCGGCCTCGGGGGAGCCTCAGCCCCTGCCAGGCAGGGCTGGGACACATCAGCTGCAGAGCATGGATTTGGTCCCTCCCTGCCCAGGTTAGTTTAGCCTGGCTCCAGAGGGATATTTCCTACACCCACAGAATTCCCTGCTGCAGGAGTGTTACAGGCACAGAATCCCAGGATCACTAAGGTTGGAAAAGCCCTTCCAGACCATGGAGTCCAAGCTGTGCCTGATCCCCACCTTGTCCCCAGCCCAGAGCACTGAGTGCCACATCCAGCCCTTCCTTGGACACCTCCAGGGATGGACACTCCAAACCTTCCTGGGCAGCCCCTGCCAAGGCTTGAGCACCCTTTCCATGGAGAAATTGCTGCTGCTGTCCAACCTGAGCCTGCCCTGTCCCAGCCTGAGCCCATTTCCCCTTGTACTGTCCCTGTTCTCTGGCAGCAGAGCCTGACTCCCCACACCCTCTTTTCTTTCCCTCTGACAATGTACAGAAAGAATTCAGTCAGTTTATCACCTCTAAAATAGTCTTTCTCCAATTTACTTAATGCAAGGTGTATCGCTTGTCGTGCCATGGAGACTTCTCCCAAAAAAACAGTTCTCTCATGGCTTTTAATTGCCACAAATAGCACTGCCTGGAAATCTGCAATTGTGAAGTCCCTCCCCATGTCCTGCAGCATTCCCACAGCTGCATTCATGGGCCATGTCAAACTTATGATGGGGTACTATTTTAAGGATGAGCTGTTCAAAAGCAGAGGTTCTCTTTATCTATCTCTGAGATCATCTTCATTTCTGGGAACAGAGTTTTTCTCCTTCTTCTTCCCTAGGGGCAAAGGGTCTTCATCACTCTTCCCTCTTTCTGTACAAACTTCTTATGGATCACAGCTACTTCAACATCTGCTTGCTTAGTACTGGTGCTGCTGCTCATGGCTGTGGTTAGAATGCTTCATCCCCCAAAATGCATTCCATGAGTTACAGGGAATAAAAGAGTTTGATGTATGAATCATATCTTCATCATAGCTTGCAGGAGAATTCAGGAGGGGCCCAGTGGGAAACAGTGGTGGTTGCTCTGGGTACATGGCTGTTTTCTGGCTTTTGGTGCATTAAATTCCAGCTGTGGGCTAATGGTCTTCCATCCTCATGTCTGTCCCCACCTGGCTGCACGGGATGTGGCAGAGGGAGCCTGCCCTGGCCCGTAGAAGCCAGAGGGCCCAGTGGTTTCTGGTTAATGTCAGCAGCAGCATTTCAGCCATGCCATGGGCCCACCTGGCCACGATGGGGCTGAGGAGAACCCAGCCAGGCCAGCACTGCAGCAGAGAAGGTCCAGGCCTGCCAGGACAGAGTCCAGAGGGCTTCCCAAAAAGTTGCCCAGCCCTATGGCCTAAAGAGGCCAGACCCTATTACCTGCATTGAGGCTGTAAGGGAAAGAAAGATTCCTGGGGCTTTTTGGTTTTTACATGTGCATTCACAAAGGTGCATTTAACTTTTTCGTTGGTGTAACATTGTGTCAGTATTAAAAAAACAGCCACTGATTGGTTTTTGTCAGGTGTAAAGGAAACTGCCAGGTTCCTTACAGGGAATTATTGCCGTAACTGGTTCCTTTCCTTGCCTTCCTTACCAAAACATAAATTAATGCAAACCAGCACAGTCTCTTTCTCCAGGCAACAACTGACAGAACGAAAGGACAGTCTTCAGCTGTGCCAAGGTAAATTTAGCTTGGATATTAGGAAAAAGGTTTTTTTACTGAAAGCGTGATAAAGTACTGGAATTGTCTGCCTGGGGCTGGGGAGGTGATGGAGTCACCATCCCTGGATGTGTTTAAAAAAAGACTGGATGTGGCACTTGCTGCCATGGTTTAGTTGAGGTGTTAGGGCATGGGTTGGACTGGATGATCATAAAAGTCTCTTCTAACCTTGTGATTCTGTGATTTTTGTAATTCAGAGGAGTCCTTCACCTTTAATTGAATGAAGGCAGAGAGTTCACTGGGGCACTCTCCTGCCAGGTTTTCTCTCTCAGTTTCAGAGAGCACAGCCTCCTTTTATCCTAACTCCCAGTCGCATGTTGCCCTCTTCCTTTCCCTATTGGCTGATAACAAAAGATAATCCACGAGTGATGTTGTAACAAGAGGTGCAGGAAACGTGAGCAAGATAGCAGAGCAAACAAGATAGCAGAGCAAACAAGATATTGAAGAAAGCAAGGGCAAGGGAAATAACATGCACTATCAAGAGCAAGATAGCAAGTTTTAATGGAACTTGCAAACTGCAAAGTTAGCTGGAAACAAGTGAGACTGAAAACCAAGAAGCACCAGGCATGCTGACCTGGAACAGAGACTAGACAGAGCGAAAGGGATAATATAGGTATTTATTGAAAGGATCCACCTTGGCAGTGCAAGAGCCCAGCTGAGGCTACACCCAAAGTTGGATCCCGGTCATGAGTCTTTTCACTTTTATAAATTTTGGTTCAACTACATATTTGGGTCAATTGTCCAACCACAGCCTCAGGACCTTAAGTCTCAGCCCCCTGGCTTGCCCCCTTTCCCTCGCTGTTGTTTCTGCTCTTTGAGTACTGGTTGTCCTTGATTCTCTAGCTGGAAAGAGATTGTTTTGTCTAACTCCCCTGTGAAGAGAACTTACTAACACCTAACATGAATTTTCAGAGTTACACACTAAGCAGCAGAGATTCTGAAAAATATAAAAGCTAAAACCCAACGTATCAGTGAAGATATAGGTAAAAAGATCAAAGGAAGACTGATGGAGTCTTCATCAAAAAACCACCAGAAGAGTGACGACCACCACAGAAGGAACTGACGCATGCGTGGAAGCAACAATCTGTTGTAAAATCATGACACAGCTTTATGCAAATATGAATATGCTGTAATTGTGACATTGAGTGGATTTTTGAAATGCAATTGTAGGCTTCATAACCTGGAGCTGGAATTGGACAATTAACCCCAATATGTGAATGGAACAAAACTTATGAAAGTATGAAAACTTGTGACTTGGGGTCTATCTTGGGTCCATCTTGGGTGTAACCATAGCCACGCTCTTGGACTGCCCAAGGTGAATCCTTTGAAGGACTTTTAATAAATCCCTGCTTTATCCCTTTAACACTGCCTAGCCTCTGTTCCAGGAAGCCTCTCAAGACGTCACGGAGAGGAGCCTGCAGACAAGTGAACAGCACGAGCTCACTCGTTTATAAGGACATAAAAGAATTGCTGATGTGGAAATGTGTGACAGGTTGCTTAGTGAAGAAATACCTTATAAAGAAATACTTGCCTTGAAGAAGTGTACAAAACCAGCTTGTTTCTCATAATAAACGTGTCAATATCCGCACTGATCTGAATCTGTGCATTAGTCGCTCAAAGGAAAGAGAGAAGGGCTGAGGGGGAGAAAAGAGTGTTTTAAAAGCTTCTTTTATTTCTCATCCTCCCCTGACTCTGTTAAAAGTGAATTTACTTTATACTTTTAATTTGAACCTGTTTTGTCCTTAGAGTGTTTTTCTCCCTAGTCCTCAGCTCATGAACCCTTTGTTAATTTTTTTCCTGAACAAACACCTTTAATAGATGCCTGGCGTTTGGCCCGAGTCAAACCACGACATCCATCACCACAAGAACCCAGACGTGAAAGCTGGCTTTTATTGACTGATTGGAACAGTAATATCCTCATTAAAACATCTCTGAGATGTCCTCAGTTCTTCAGTGGAGGCCTTTGCACACCGGGAGCTGAGAAAGGCGGCTCTGCAGCAGCTGGATATCGTGGAGAGCCGAGGAAAGAGCTCTTACCAAGGACACATGGCCAGAAGGACTCCAGCCACAGGAATTACCAAGCCAAACAAAACGCACAGAGAATCCAGAAGGACATTGGGAGCTCACGCTGTGCCACAGGAGCTGTGAGCCCCGGGGATGTGCAGCCACAGCCACCTCGGGGTGGGTGATCTTGGGAAGACGTTCGAGCTGTGGGACACATCTGGAGCCTTGGGAGGAAAGGGCAGGGTCTGCCCCTGGCTCTGTGCCAGCATTCCTGAGGTGGGACAGATCCCTGTGCCAGGGAATGTGAGCTCTGAGTGGAACAAGGATGGTGCTGGAAGCAGGGACGGGCATTGGGGATGCTCTGTACCCTCACTCCAGTGGGGCTGGCAGGTCCCCAGCTGCTCCATCCCACCTCCCTGCTCTGTCCTGGATTCTGAACATCCCTCTAAGGATGTGCTCCTTTCTGGAGCACTCCCACAGCTCCAGCCATGCATCCCTCCCCCCCCTCTCCTTCCCCTGAATCCCAGAAAGACGCCAGCCATGACCGCAGTGGGCAGACGCCTTGGAGACTCCCACAGGAGCCAGCTGGGCACTTCTCCCAGCCCCTGGTGTGGGATGCAGAGTCTGGGGATCTGTGCCCTGCTCCCACCCCATTTCCCTGGGACTAAAGCCAGAATAGGACCCACAGAGAAGGAATGCAAAGAGGAGACCCAGCAGCAGCAGGGAGGAGATGCCCCCAGGGCTGGGCAGAGGTCATGGGGAGGAGAGGACATGGAGCTGAGAAGGTTGTGCAGGGAGCTGGTGACAAGGAGAGGCTCCTGCCCTTCATGCTCCCAGCAGCTTCTTGACCATGTATCCTGGCATGCTGTAGAGGAACAGGGCCACCATGATGAGGAGCAGCAGGGCCAGCACGATCTTGATGATGAGCCACTTGTAGCGGGTGCAGATGAGGTATTTGATGGACTTGAGCGGGTTCAGGAACCAGATGAACGACGTGTCTGGGCGGCTGCGGGGAACCAAACACCCATCATTAATCCATGACTGTGGAAAAGGGATTCATGGACCTTAAAGTTCATCTTGTTCCAACCTCTGCCATGGCAGGGACACCTCCAACTGTCCCAGGTGCTCCCAGCCCCAATGTTCAGCCTGGCCTTGGGCACTGCCAGGGATCCAGGGGCATCCACAGCTGCTTTGGGCACCCTGTGCCAGGGCCTGCCCACCCTTCCAGGAACAATTCTTGCCCAAGATCCCACCCAGCCCTGCCCTCTGGCAGTGGGAAGCCATTCCCTGTGTCCTGTCCCTCCATGCCTTGTCCCCAGTCCCTCTGCAGCTCTCCTGCAGCCCCTTCAGGCCCTGCAAGGGGCTCTGTGCTCTCCCTGGACCCTTCTCCTCTCCAGATGAGCATCCCCAGCTCTCCCAGCCTGGCTCCAGACTCAGGACATCTCCATGGTCTCTTCTGGCCCCTTTCCAACCAGTCCATGTGTTTCCAGTTTTGGGGCCCAGAGCTGGATGCAGCACTCCAGGTGGGAATAGAAGCCCATAATCCCAGGTCCCTGCTGCAGAGGTTTCTCTTACTCACTTGGGTTTCTCCAGGGGATCAGGCTCATTTCGAGCCAGCCCAGCGGGGGATTTCTCAGCTTCCTCCGCTGTCAGAAGGTGCAACTCAGCCTCGACTTTGCCCTGCAGGGAGCAGAGAGCTGTGCTGAGGGCTGGGATGTGCTCCCACCTCCACCTCCCCGCCACAGGCCAGAAGGGTCCCGAGGGAACAAAGCCATGTGGGGGCATACAGGGTGTCCACAAAGAGTGCAGTCCCCAGGAGAAAAACCCTCCCTTTCCCCCATCCTTACGGTGATCTCCAGCTCATCGTTCTCGTCTCTGGCCACGAACGGCCACCAACCCTTGACCCGCTTCTGCTTGAAGATGGAGATCATGGGCAGCTCAGCCTCGTTGGTCACCATCTCCAGGCTGCACTGCTTGGACGTCTTGGCTCCCCGGGGGAAGCGGTTCAGATCCAGCTCGATGGCCCCTGGCAGGTCAAAGGGGAAAACAGGGGTTGGCCAAAAAGGTCAGCTCCTTGGCTGGAGATGGGCTGGACCAGCATCTCCTGGGGAGCAGCTTTGAACCAGCTCTGGGAAGGAAAATGGGGTGTCTTGGCTACAAGAGCAGTGGAGAAAAGGGATTTTGGAATCATGGAAACATGAACTTTGGAAAAGCCCTCCCAGACCATGGAGTCCAAGCTGTGACTGATCCCAGCCGAAAGCACTGAGTGCCACATCCAGCCCTTCCTTGGACACCTCCAGGGATGGGCACTCCAAACCTCCCTGGGCAGCCCCTGCCAAGGCCTGAGTACCCTTTCCATGGAGAAATTGCTGCTGCTGTCCAACCTGAGCCTGCCCTGTCCCAGCCTGAGCCCATTTCCCCTTGTCTCCTCCTTGTTCCCTGGAGCAGAGCCCGACCGTCCCTGGCTGTCCCCTTTTGGCAGGGAGTTGTGCAGAGTCACAAGGTCCCCCTGAGGCTCATTTTCTCCAGGCTGAGTCCCTTTCCAGCTCCCTCAGCCTCTGCTGGGGCTCCAGCCCCTTCTCCAGCTCCGTTCCCTTCCCTGGACTCACTGCAGCTCCTCCAGGGCTCTCCTGTCAGGAGGGGCCCAGAGCTGCCCCAGCACTGGAGGTGCCCCAGCAGTGGCAGCACAGGGGACAGGCACTGCCCTGGCCCTGCTGCCACCCCTGAGCTGGCACAGCCCAGGGGCCACTGCCCTCTTGCCCACCTGGGCACACCTGGACTCATGTCCAGCCACTGGCACAGCACCCCCAGGGCATTTCCCAGCCCCTCTTTCCTAACCTGGAGTGGTCTGTGGGGTTGGTGTTACACCAGTTCAGGACCTGGCACTTGGTCTTGCCCCATGGATCCAGCCCATCCAGAACCCTCTGCAGACCCTTTCTGCCCTTTCATCCCTCCTATTCCCATCTGGCAGCAGCCTGAGGTGTTTGTAGGATGCTCTGGACCCTCCACGTACCCAGGAAATCATCGGCTGAGAAGTGGTCGGCATCCCAGACCTGCAGGGTGAGGCGGGCTGGGATCTTGTACTCTGTCTCATCCCAGGAGAACATGGACTCCTTCTTGGAGATGACAATCTTCTCCTCGGCCATCAGGTAGTCGAAGGGGAAGATGTAGCGCCAGTTGAAGTTGCCCTCACCAGTGAGGGAGTGGTAGTGGACATCAGTGTCCTGCTTGTCCTCCTGCTGCCCCTTCAGCCACCTGCAGTGTCCAGGGGTGGTGAGAGAGGGGGCACAGGTTTACATGGGGCAGGAGAGGGGACAGGACCACCCTGGTGTCTCCAGGACTGGAAGGACCCAAAAGTTATCAACAAGGGGCTGGATTTTCAGCAGCAAATCCAAGCTGTAGGAGGATCCCAGGAGAAACAGAGATTCAGTGGTCTGATGGAAAGGGATCAGAACGGAGCTGGACAAAGGCTTTTGGCAAGGGCTGGAGAGACAGGACAATGGGAATGGCTTCCCACTGGAAAACGGGATATTTGGGTGGGATATTGGGAAGGAATTGTTCCCTGGGAGGGTGGGGAACCCTGGCACAGGTTGCCCAAAGAAGCTGTGGCTGCCCCTGTGATGCCTTAAGTTTCAGCTTTCATATTTTCCAGATTCTGTACTGCCTTACTGTGTGACTCTGAACTTCATATAAAGTGTTACAAGTTCTCCTTGCAGCTCAGTGACACAAAACAATCCTTTTCCAGCTCCAGGACCAAGGACAGTGCTGCAGCTTCAGGCCCAAAATGGGCAAACGGCAGCGAACTGAGGAGAGCAATCTGGGAGGATGGGACTGCAGAACATGGAGCTGGAATTGGACAACTAACCCAATATGGAAATGAACCAAAACTTATAAAGTGTGAAAACTCGTGACTCGGAGTCCATCTTGGGTGCAGCCTTGGCCAAACTCTAGTACTGCCCAAGGTGAACCCTTTAAAAGCCTTTTAGTAAATCCCTGCTTTATTCTTTTTAACACTGTCCAGCTTCTGTTCCAGGGAGCCTCTCCAGGCATCAGTGGAAGACAGAAACTCAAGGCAAGAACAAAAGTGAAGACAAAGAGACCGCGTCTAGTCATTCTCACTGCTCTGATGAGAGAAGTTGTAATGAGGACATTACTGGCACAAGAGGATGTAACAGGGACTTGATAACCATGTTGCTATGGAAGCAGGGGCAAGGGGGTCCAAGTGGAAAATTTTGTGTGGAAGCTACAGAGCTGTAAATACAGGTGGTTACAGAATTCACAGAATCACAGAATGATGAAGTTGGAAGAGACCTTCAAGGTCATCAAGTCCAACCCATACCCTAGCACCTCAAGTAAAGCATGGCACCAAGTGCCACGTCCAGTCTTTTTTTAAACACATCCAGGGATGGTGACTCCACCACCTCCCCATGCAAAGCATTCCAATACTTTATTATTCTTTCCATAAAAAACCTTTTCCTAATAACCAACCTAAATCTCCCTTAAGGCTGTGTCCTCTGGTTCTGTCAGTTGCTGCCTGGAGAAAGAGACCAACCCCAGCTGACCACAGCCACCTTTCAGGGAGCTGTAGAGAGTGATAAGTTCACCTCTGAGTCTCCTTTTCTCCAGGCTCAACAACCCCAGCTCCCTCAGTCAGTTCCTCACAGGGTTTGTGTGTTGTATTGTACGAAGTTATGGTTCATATTGCATTGAAAATGGATCGTTCTGTACTCCCCTGGGGCTTGTGAAGATGGTTCGGCCCTTCCTTAGCCCCTCCCCTGGTGCAATCTCATTGGCTGCTGCTCGGTTTCCCCCTCCCCTCACCCTAGGTTTGAAATTCCCCTCCATTGCTTTGTTTCCCTCTCTTTCTCCCTGGACATGCTTCGGGAATGAAGTGCTGGACGTTTTCCTGGGACAGAGAGCCTTCTTTGGTCTTTTGCTTTTGTCCATGCTGAATTTCCTCCATCTCTGACCTGGAGCTAGCCAGAGGTGGGGCTGGATAGAGGAGGGAATTATGGCAGTTGGCGCCCAACGTGGGGCCGCATTTGTATTCTAAGCCACTCACCAGCCTTGTTGCCCTCCTCTGGATGCAATCAAGCGTCTCAACCTCCTTCCCTAAAAGATGAGGCACCGATGGAATTCCAGGCCGTACCTACCCCCTGACAAAAATGTCGCTGGATTTCTCGCCAGTGAAGTAGTCGTCGTCCTCCAGGATGACTTCATCAGTGTTCCACACGATCACTCTGAGCTCATACCTGCCCGAGGGAGGGAAAGGGAGGTGAGGCATGGGAATGGGCAGTGGGATAGGAGGGGACGGGATTGTGCTGCCAGGAACAGGGAACTGCTCACAGGAATCGGTCCCAGGGATCACGAGGGCAAGAACAGGAGGGGATCTCAGCCATGGAGATGATTACAGAGATGGGGCTCTTCCTGTGGGGACAGCCTGGGAGAGTTGGGGATGTTCATGTGGAGAAGGGAAAAATTCAGGGAGAGCTCAGAGCCCCTTCCAGGGCCTAAAGGGGCTCCAGGAGAGCTGGAGAAGGACTGGGGACAAGGCATGGAGGGACAGGACACAGGGAATGGCTCCCACTGCCAGTGGGCAGGGTTGGGTGGGATCTTGGGCAGTAATTCCAGGCTGGGAGGGTGGGGAGGGGCTGGGCTGCAATTCCCAGAGGAGCTGTGGCTGCCCCTGGATCCCTGGCAGTGCCCAAGGCCAGGCTGGACACTGTGGGGCTTGGACAACCTGGGACAGTGGGAGGTGTCCCTACCCATGGCAGGGGTGGCACTGGATGAGCTTTAAGGTCTCTTCCAGCCCAAACCATTCCATGATTCTATGATTTCCATGTGAGCTTTGGATCAGCCTCACCAGGGTGAACCAAGCACCAGGGGAGCTTTCCCTCCTCTGCTCCCAGCCTCTGCAAGGAGCTTGCCAAAGGCTCAACAGGGCAGCCCAGGCTTGGATTTTGGGAGATTTCTGACCAAACTTGGGTCTGCAAAACAACCAGAGCCCAACTGTGTTCCTGCTCTCCTCACTTTACTCCACAGAGCTGTGATGTTCTCCCCAAAACAAGCTCAGAGTCCTTCTCAGCACTCCAGGAGGTTCAGGGTCTCCAGGGAATTCCCAGCACTGTGTAGCAGTCTGGGCAGCTTCCCATCACCTCTGCTTGGCTGGGAATTTTGGTGACAGAGTGTGTTGGTTTCACATGCTTGAGGGGGAGGGGTGGATTCTCCTCAGGGCAAGCTCCATGAGGCTGGGGAGTGGGAGGGACTCTCCCATCTCTGGGAGCTTCCCCTGTGAGCTGCTGGCACCAATCAGAGAGCTGATTTGGTGATGGACAGCTCGGGAAACCAATGAAAAGTTTTTTCACTTTCACAAATCACAGTGGGTCAGGTTGGCTGCTTGGTCTTTCGTTTTCCGGCTGTCGGGGGGTGAGGTGGCCTCTGGCCTGGGCACCGGTCCTTGCCCGGCTCTGGGCTCAGCAGGGGGAGCCCGGCACGGCCTGGCCACATGGTCCCGGCCCCCCGGCCCCCGCCGACCACATGGCTCCGGGCAGCGCCGGCCCTGGCCTGGTGGACCCTGGCTCCGCGTGGCCCTGGCACCAGCCACGTGGCCCCGGCCCTGCCAGCTCGGCTCAGCTCTGCACGTGGCAGAAAAGGCCTCCAGCTGCCCATGTTTGTTTCTTCGTGATCTGGAAACAATTCTAACTTCTTTATGCCTGGATAAGATCCTCGATCTCCTGAGCTCCCCTGAATGAAAAGAAATGAAGCATGGAGACTACAGAGGTCAGCAGAATGAAGATAAAGTTCCTGGTGGGAAGAGATTGAAAAGATGCAACTGTGATAAGTAGCTGAAAACCTTTTTGTGGGCTAAGGGGATTGTGACTACACTAAAATTCCTTTAAACTGTGAAATATACTTGGGGAGGTTTGGATGCTTGAGTAGAAGACTTTTTGCCTCGGGGAAATTGAGCTCTCTCTGTTCTGGGACTGGAATATGAACAGAGACATTTGATAGAGAAAGCGATGAAGGGAATTTTGTTTTTCAGCAGCCTGCCTTTAGAGGTGGTACCCCAAGTGTGTAACATAACCCATAGCACAGCTCTGGAAGAACTGTGAATAAATGGGAGGAGAGTCATATTCTGCAATATTTTCCCGGGCGGATGTGGATTGTGAAGGTGAAGACACTCCCTAAGCCATAACTAAAAAAAAGGGACTTTTCTCTCTTAAGTGAACTGAACTGATTATTTGAGTGTATAACTGACTGAAGTGCTCTCTGTATGTTGTTGGTAAGAAATGTGGAATGAAGGGGAGGAGGGAACATCTAGGAATCTTATCCTGAATTCTAATTCTTTTTTTGTGTTACTAATAAATTCCTTCTTGTGCCTTTTTAAGCTTTGAGCCTGCCTTGTCTCTACTCCTGGGTCCTGTCTCTAAAAGAAATTAAATATATTTAGGTTGGCAAACCCAAGTCACACCATGACACAGAGGAAGTGGTTCCCACAGTGCGAGTGGCTGGAGGAAGAGCAGAATCCCAGCTCCTTCAGCGAGGGGAGGCTGGAGGGAGGCTCACAGCACCTCACTGGAAGTGCCAGAGAGTCTCCAGGTAAAAGAAGCAGACTTACAGCTTCCTTAACCCCTTTGGGATCTTCCTGTCCTTTGGGATCTCCCTCTGGAAGTCCCCTGGCTGAGCCCATCCGTGGGATTCCTTCACCTTTTCCATCCCCTCCTGCTTCTCCCAGCTGGGATCCAAGGGTGTTCTCTCACCCCAAGGCATTGGCTGCCATGGATGCACGAGAGGCTCCCATCAGGATTCCCAGTGCCATTTCTATATCCCAGCCCTAGGGGTAGAGAAAGGAGCCCAAGGACCAAGGCCAGCAATGTGAGAAAGGAGTAAAAGGGATATTGACATAAAAATGTCTTTTCCTCCCTCCACGCACTGTCTGTGCCTGCTCTTTCCTGCTTGGAATGATTGGCTGTCCCATGCAGCAACCTCCACCACCCATCCTGCTATCCATCACCTACTGGAAAAACCCCATCCAAAGTGGGATAAGCTGCCCAGGAGAGGCTCAGGGCTGGGCACTCTGCTCTGCCCTGGCCCTGCACCAAGGCCTGGGAATGATGGAATTTCCCAGTTCACACAGGCAGGAAAGATTAGGAGCTGCAGGGGGTGGAAAGATGTGGGATACCACCCTCAGGAGCAGCTCTGGAGCAGTGTTGGGATCACTGGGAATGCCAGCGTGGCTGAGGAACCCAAGCAGAGGGCTGGGCTGGCCATGGAGCACAGCAGGAGATGGGAGAAGCCAAGCTCCATCCCAAACCTCCTGTTTTCCCTAGGACTGGTTGGCTGGGCTATTCCTTACTTCTTTGGTTTCCTGGGAGAAATATCAATGGCAGGGCCGGGTGCCGGCATATCCATGGGGAACATGTCCACCCACATCTCCAGGCGGCCCTGTGGGGTTGGAGAGGCACGGTCAGCTCCCCTTGTCCCTCCTGTCCCCTCCACACCCGTGTCCCCCTCTTCCCATGAGCTGCCACTCTGGCCATGCCAGATGTGGTGGGGGACAAGCTTCTCCCATGCCATAACTCTTTCTCCAACCCTGCAGTCTCATGAAGGGGGTGAAACTAAATGGGTTTTAAGCCCCCTCCAGCCCAAACCATTCCATGATTCCATGATCTCCACATGAGTTTGGATCAGCCTCACCAGGGTAAGCCAAGCACCAAGGGGAACTTTCCCTCCTCTGCTCCCAGCCTCTGCAAGGAGCTTGCCAAAGGCTCAACCGGGCAGCCCCAGGCATGGATTTTGGGAGATTTCTGACCAAAATTGGATCTGCAAAACAACCAGAGCCCAACTCTGTTCCTACTCTCCCCTCTTTACTCAACAGGGCTATGACCTTCCCCCAAAATGGGCTCAGAGTCCTTCTCAGGACTCCAGGAGGTTTGGAGTCTCCAGGGAATTCCCAGCAGCCTGCAGCAGCCTGGAGCATTCCCAGTTCCTTCTGCTTGGAATCTGTTGGGAATTTTGCCCCTAGGTGCCCAGATGTGGAGAATCAGGTGGGACTGTGGGATGTGAAATGGATGAGGGTGGGTCTGGAGTTTTTCTCTGCTGGCATCCCGGGGTGACCTGCCCACCCTGAGGCGGGTTAGGGCTGCTTTGGCCCCCTTGGGCTGCCCCCATCCCCATTGGAGCGTGAGACCTGCTCGATGCCTGGCTTGTCGGGGTTGAGCAGCGGCCGTGTCTCCACGTGCTCGGGGACGAGGTGGCAGCCAGCCCGCGGGATGTCCTCCCAGTGCCGCAGCACCGCCAGCGCCAGGTGCTCGTCCGTCGGCTTCTTCTGGCCTGGAGGACAAAGGAGAGCTTGGAAAACTGGCACAGCAAAGCACCCAGGGCCTCCACCTGTGCTCCAAGGTGCAGAACTGCCTCATCCCCTGCATCCCTCGGGAACACTTTGTCCCTCAGCTGGCTCTCCCTAACTCTTCTTATCTCTCTCCAGTCCCTATAGAAGGTTTGGATCCCCACTCAGTTTTCCCTGTCTGAACTAGTCCCATGTCTGCTGTCCCTGTTTTCCTTCTCTCCTTCATCCCTCTTGGCCTGTCCCCCTCTTTCTTGGACACACGGGAGTGTGTTGGGACACAAACCCTCATCTACCATTGTTTGGGAATGCATTCCCATGGATAACAATTTCCTAAATGCTGGAAAATTTCCTAAAAGCTGGAAAAGCCGTGAGGTGCCTCCATGGCTCTTTGGACATGCACTGGTCAGAGTGCATTTCCAGAGGCAGCTTTGGCTGTCCGTGGATGTCCTGGAGTGATTCCAAGAGGAACCCGCTCATCTGGAGGGTCTGTAGGGTTTGCTCTATAACCAGTCCCATACTGGGATGGCGACTGCAGGGCTGGGTATGGGACAGCTCTTTGGGGGATTTGGACTGCACGACCTTCAAAGACCCATTTAAAACCACTCCATGATTCAAACTACTCTGAGATTCCAGCCCGGGATAATGAGGAGACCCCACCAGACCCCTGCTCCCCTCCAGAGCCTCCATCCCATGGGATGATCCCACAGCACCATACCATTTTCATCCTCAATTTCCGTGGGGCCGGTGAAAACTCTGTTGGCAACTTTCACTCTTCCCCCTGGCCCAAAGTGTGGCCCATCCACTTTTCCCTCTTTGCACAGCTTGGACAGGATTTGGGAAGGCTTCATGGGGTCACGCCAGGTGTTGTATCCATGGCTGGGAACAGAAGGGCAAGATCAGCCAAAAAAGGTTGGGAGGACCAAGAAATTTTTTTCCCACTTTTGCCAGAAAAAGCCACAGTGCACCATGCAGCACCCAGAATTCTCAGGGAAACGATTTGAGGCAGCAAAGGTTAAACTTCAGAGCAGACTTGATCCACAAACACCTTCTACCCAACTTTGGCTCAGACCTGGAATTCCCAGTGAATCCCGCTTGATTCCTGATGCTCAGCACTGCCCTGTTTGCTCTGCTCATATTTCAGCCCTGGCCTCACTCCTCTTTCCAGTCCCACCAGTCCCTCCCTCCTGCCCTGGGCTCCTGACAACCCATTCCACTGCTCCCTAATGCTGCCCACAAAACCAGGGATAGCACAGACTCCTCCATTTATCCTCTGCCCTTGGTGGGATTGAGGATTTTTCCTGAAACAAATAATTCCAGGATCCGCAGGCAGTGAAGGGGGCAGATTCCTGTGGGAGCTGTGGGTGGGAGGTGACTCAGAGGAGGCTCCAGGTGGGAAGTGGGGCAGGGAAAGCTTTCCCCGTACATGGAGTAGGTCTGGGACACCCCACAGGTCGCCCGGTGCTTGCTGTAGAAGCGATTCTCCAGGTCAATCTTGGTCTCCCCGATGAGGTCGTCGGTGCCCACCAAGTCCCAGTCGTACACAGCCACGGTCAGCATGGACTCCATGGGGAAGGTGGCCTCGATGTCGAAGGATCTGGGATTGGGGCAAGCAGAGAGAAGCTGCTGCAGGGTCTGGCTGCCACTCAGGACAGACCCCTGGGGAAGGTGTGTCTGCTCCATCTATGGATGGTTTTTCCATTTTGTGTCCATGACTGCAGGATGGCTGAGTTGGGGTTTAACTCAACCACCAGCTCTGCCAGCCCTCGACAGGAGGATCAAATCCTTGACCTGGATGTCCCAACAGCCCTGAAAAAGAGTTTGTGACCTATTCTCACTCAAATATAGGTCTAACGGTTCCTAAGTGGGAGTTTCACCTTGATCAGATAAATCTCAGGTTCATCTCTTAAACACTCAGTGCTACATTGACCACATGTTGCAAAAGAAGGACATCCTGGAAGGACATCTATGCTGTGGGATAAATCTCATCATTTAGGGATTGGGACACCTCAGTTGCAGGTCTGAGGGCTGGCAAGCTCAGCTCAGCAGCTCCAGGCACAGACTCACTTCCCAAAGACAGGGTTCAGCTGCTTGGAGATGTAGTTCTCCTTGTCCTTGATGTCCGTCTTGCCCAGCTTGATGGCGATGTAGGGGTCGGCTTTCCCGTTGATGTCAGCTGGGTGGAGGTCCGTGGCCTGGAGGGAACAGATGGGATTGGTCAGTGCTGTCCACAGCAGCCAAGGATTCAGGGATGGGGCAGTTCTCCAACCCTGAGAACGCCCCGCCACTTCAGTCCCTAAACAGAATGTCTTGGATTGAAATGAGGATGAAATGGTGTCTTGGATTAAACTGGGAATATCCCTGCCTTGTGTGAATATGTGTCCTAGTTTAGGAAGAGGCTGGAACTGGCTTTGTCCTGAGATGTCACCACAGTGACCTTTGCAATCTCATCAGAGGCAAGAAAGAGACTCTAAGGAAACACCCCTAGCAAGAACCCAGCCAAGATGCCAAGACATCCATCCCCTTCCCCTTGTGTCCTCTCCATGCTGGATTCTCCCCTGAGAGGGGATTGTAAGGGTCGGTCCAAAGTTTCTCTGATCTGCCTCACAACCATCATCAGAGACTGAGACCCTGGACCCCACCACTCACTCTGGACCTGAGTTCTGGCCTGGCCGAGGTGGATGTTTGCCAAGGGACTGTCTGTAGGTGTGCCTGGTGCTTGCCATGTTACACTGCTCTCAAGCGAGGTACTGATTATAGCGCCCTGTTCCAGCACCTGTTTCTTGCAGCAACGATCTCCACATACAATAGTCCATAAATCTCCCCACCTTTTGGCCAGAGGCCACTCACTTTGGAAAAGGACTATAAAAAGTGACTTTCTTAAAGAGACTCTGAGATCTCTTTCTCCCCAATGGATCGAAGACGCGTCTATCGTCAGACAACTTCGAGGACGACGTCCCTTCTGTTAGTAGCTGTATCACATCCTCTCTCTCTCTCTTTCCTTTCACTTAATTTCTTTTACCTCTTTCTCTCTCTCTCTGTTCTATCACAAAACTGAAATGTTGGCATGCAATAAACTGCATTGCTGCTGAATAAAACTTGAGTCACTTGCTGTTAGTCTTTTGCACCCTGGGGTCGAACGAACCATCACCACTCCCGCTCGAGTTGAGTGGATCGTGACAGGGGTGAGGACCCCCAAACTCTCCAGCCCACCTCCAAGCATGGCACAGCAGCAGCTGAGCATGTGAGAAGACATCCACCCAGTCCTGGCTGGTTTTGGGGCTGACCAACCTGGTGTCTGCTAATCCAGCCTGGTGATGGATGGGAGACTCCATATCCCAGTGGGAACAGAGATGGAGAGCCAGGCTGGTAGAAACGGAGCCAAAGGAGGTTCCATTTGTAAAACACTGGGACAAGGTGGTGGCACATGGCAGCCCAGGTGCTTCCAGCAGGATGGAGATCCCTCCAAGAGCCTGGCTGCAAAACCCCGCACTTGGGGACAGGGGGATTGCTGGGACCTTGAAGACTGGGACTTTTGAACTTTTTGTGCTTTTTGACACTAAAATAACACTGCTTTTGAATTGAGGCCTTGGTGAAGGCTTCCAAAATTGAGTCATGGAGTTATAATCATGGGTATGTGGTTGAATAGAAGTGTGTAATTTCACATGGGGAAGGGTTTGGAATTTGGGGTTTTATAATATAGTAATAGATATGGGACAAGATGGAGGTTCTTGGGCAGTGGCTCTTTTTTTTTTTCTTAGTTTTAGGTAGTTGTTTTTGGTTGGATGAAAGGTATTGCACTGCAGGTGACAGGTGTTTGGTTATTGGGTCAAAAGTATAAATAATACAGATGTAAGTTTTTAATTGGATAGTTGGGCTTTAAAAGACCTTGTAACGAGCAAGATTTACCAACATATTCTGGCTTTTAGCTTGTTGGCTAGAAGTGCTTTAGAAATCACTGTACTATAGACAAGAAGTAATAAACAACTGAGTCTGAACATGAAAATTCCATCTTTTGTGCTTCAATCATGATTTTGACAGAAGGCAGGGGAAAAAAGAAGATAAGCCACTAATACTTGGTGATCCCATGTGAGGAAAGATGGGGATAACCAGCTCAGGGTCATGAAGTGACTTTTCCCAGATCACATTCCATATAGAAATGAAAAATATGCATGGATCACACCTGTGATCACAGAATGTGGTGCTGTGTCCTTCAGAGGGATCCCCTCAGTCCTGTCAGATCCCATTGCACACAGCCCTGGAGACACCGTTCAGGGTCTGGATATCCTGGGATATCCCTGAACAACTTGGGATAGTGGGAAGTGTCCCTGCCCACAGCAGGGGGTGGAGCCGGAATGGCTTTAAGGTTCTTTCCAACCCAAACCATTCCATGACCAAGAAGCTGCTTTGTTGGAGTGTATAAAATATAAATCTCTCTGAGTCTCTCATATACAGAAAAGAATGCAGGGATTGAATTAAAGGCTTTAGAGAAATTAGAATATATTAAACCACACAGACATGAAGTAGAAGTGTAAGTCTTAGTTTTAAGTAAGTAGGAATATACTTTAAGTGCCTTGAGAGAGTAGAAAGCCCTAAAGTCTAGTTTAAAATTCAGTAGCCCTAATGCCTAGGTTAAAGTTCAGTAACCTAACCCCAGACATAATGAAAACATAGCAGAACATTGCTTGCATTTCTAGATAGAACAGACAGAACCACTTACATAAATAGATAGAGCTATATGTGCAAATTATGCATAAGAACTGACTCTACTTTCCTACTTTAGAATTAAGATTCTAATAGGTGCAGAAAGAATGTTTTAAATTTGTGGTTTTTAGCTCACTGGATGATTTATGAATAAAAACACCCTGTATTGGGGTGAGACAGCACACTTAGGAGAAGAAATAGGAGAAGGAGGAGAAGGAGGAGAAGGAGGAGAAGGAGGAGGAGAAGAAGGAGAAAAAGAAGGAGAAGAAGAAGGAGAAGAAGAAGAAGAAATGCCAGAGAGCTGCTGCTTCTACTCGGGACTCTATGCCAGAAAGTTTTAGGATAGATTTTAATATTAATAATAATATAATAATTTAATATTCTGAACTCTTTGCCTTCAAGACTGATGCATTCACGCTAAAAAACAACTTTACAGCAACCAACAACTGCTCCTGTGTCTTTGAAGACACAGACCCATGAAAAACTCAACACTGCATTAGTCCCCAATCTGCACCCTGGGTCTGGATGCACTGAAGCAGAATCCCACCATGGCTATGGTACTGGGACCAGCTCCAGGTGGGAAGCAGTGCCAGGTCCCGCCTGTCACACCCCAAATTCCCATCGTACTCACCCTCACGATGTAGACTCGAACCAGCACATTGATGGGGTCGTTGCTGGGGATGCCCTGGAACATCCCAAAGGTGGGGTCATATCCCGCCTCCTTGGTGATGTCATCGGGGAGCGGCACTTTGTAGACGCACATGGAGCCCTGGTGAGAGGGGAGGCATGGCCCGACTGAGTCCTGCTGCCTGGGGCCTCTGGGGAAGCAAACCCATCCCAAAACACCCTCCCCAAAGTCCCAGCCAGCAATCCCAACTCTTGGAACCCTGACCACTGAGAATTTTAGACTTTCTGTGCTGACAGGCACTGACCCCCAGGAGAACACTGCATTTGACCTGAGGCCATGGAGAAGGCTTCCAAAATTGAAAAATAGAACTGGGATTATGTGTGTGTAGTTCGAATAGAAGTATGTAATATCACACAGTGGAAGATTTAGAGTTTAAGGTTTTAGAATATAGCAATATATAAAAGCGAGATGGAGATTTTAGGGTGGAGGTTTTGTCCTTCTTCACCTTCTTCTTCATGGGTCTAGGTGGTATTGTATGATTAGATAGAAATGTCCACATTGCGGGCCACAGGTGGTTGGTTATTGGATTAAAAGTAAGAATAATTTAGGTGTCATTTCTTAATTAGACAGTTTATCCTCAAAAGGCCTTGTAGAGAGAGAGATATGGCTCCATTTTTAGTTTGTTAGCTTGAAGTGCTGTAGAACTCACGGTTTGTGAGACTGTAATATTGAGAAGAACTAATAAACATCTGAGTCTGAACAAGAAATACCATCTCTTGCAATTAATCCTGACCCCGGCAAAAAGAAGATAAACTGCAACAAAGTGGTGCCCTGTGTGAGGATCAAACTCACAACCTTCAGATTGTGAGACTGCCTTGCCACCACTCACTTTGAACCTCCCCACTATCCGCTCCTCCTCCGTGGCATTGTCATCGTTGTCCCCAATCTTCCCCCGGAGCAGGTTGAAGGTGTGCAGCCAGTCCTCAAAGTTGTCAAACTCTGCTTCCAGCTCTTTGTTGTAGACCTGAGGTGGCAGGAAGTTAAAAGGAGTGAATTCGGGATAAAAACAAAGGTGAGCGAAAGTTGTGGGGAGTACTCAGTCAGCTCACAAGGAATGAGGGACAGGACAAGAGGAAACGGCCTCAAGCTGTGCCAGGGAGGTTCAGATTGGATATTGGGAATAATTTCTCCATGGAATGCGTGCTCAGGCCTTGGCAGGGGCTGCCCAGGAGGTTTGGAGTGCCCATCCCTGGAGGTGTCCAAGGAAGGGCTGGATGTGGCACTCAGTGCTCTGGGCTGGGGACAAGGTGGGGATCAGGCACAGCTTGGATTTGATGGGCTGGGAGGGCTTTTCCAATCCCAGGGATTCTGAGATTCTGTGAGCATGGACACCTCAGCTCCCAGTGCCTAGTTCTTCTAGGAAAGAGAAGATCTCCAGCATTATTGGGTTGGAAAAAGAGAATCTTGGAACAATGGGAGTGGCCATTGTTCCTCCTCTGTGCAAGATCCAGGTCTAAATCCCACCTGAACCCCAGAACCACAGGCAACATGAATCCTGAGAAATCCTTGGTATCACTGAACCAGAGCCCAGCCTTGTCCTGAATCCTGGCTGGGCCAGCCATATTCAGGCTGGAAAACTCTCCCTTGGAGCTGGGACACCTCCAGGCATGAGCCTATCCCAGGATAACCCCTTTTCTCTTGTCCTTGAACTCCTTCCAGCTATGGAGAGAGGCTGGGAAGTCTTGTCCCAGGATATATCCCAAGGAGAGATGTCCCAAGGCACATCATCCCTACTTCCATGGAAGCACCCTCTGGTACCTTGAGTTCATCGATCTTCTGCTTGTTCTTCTTCTCAGGGAGCTCAGGGCCAGGCTGCTGCTTCTTTTTCTTGTCATCTTTAGGTGCCTTGGACTTGTCCTTGTCCTTGTTCTTTGCCTGAGCCTTGGAGCCTTTAGTGGGAGAAAGTTTGGCATCACTCTGAGTCCAGAGGTGGAGAAACAGAGGGAGGAGATGGAAAGGAGGGAAGGAAGGAGGGAGGGAATGGAAATGAGGGTGAGGAGAGGTGGGGGAGATGTGGCAGGACTCGGACATGGTCCTTCAAAGAGGAGGAGCATGAAAGCTGCCAGCTGCCACTGCCTGCAAGTCCCATCCCAGCCCTGTCCTGTCTTTGCTTGGCTCTGGATCACAGCATCTCCAGGAGCCTGGAGATCTCTGTGCAGGGAATTCCAGTGCTGGCCTGAGCAGGGATCACTTGCAGCACTACAAAACATGGACAAATCTCTTTGACATCAGCAAGAAAACCTGGTCCTGCCCACAGCAGCTCCTTTTCTTCCTCCTACCAAAGATTTCTCCTGCTTTATGGAGCCTGGGGAGTGGAACCTCAGCCTGGGAATACAGAGGGGACAGTGCTTGATGCTGCTGCCCTCAGATTGTCCCGGACTAGCTGCAACCACAGGTCACCAGAGTCTCATTTGGAGCAACCACCAGCCACAGAGAGATGGGAAGAGACGGGAAAAGATGGATTCAAAGGAAACTCCTCCCTCCTCTGCAACCCACGTCCCTTGGTGCCTCTGCCAGCTTTCATGAGGGGTGGACACTATCCAGTGATGAGGGAGATGGAAAAATTGAGAAAAGGAAAGCAGGAAGGGGTGGGAGAGCCAAGGGAAATGGATCATTCTAAAGAGACAGACAGAAAACCACAGGGAACACCAATGCAAGCCCAGAAGAACCTGCTCAGAGTTGTCTCCAAGCTCAGCAAGACAAGACCTCATTCTCCCTGGGATATAAAGATTAACCTTACAAAAGAAATCAGAATTTTACTCAGCTGAAGGATTTTGCCTCACCTGGGCGCAACAACCCTGTCATGGGGACATGGGGCATTTGGAGAGCAAGACTGGAATTCCTGAGGGATACCCCTCCCAGCCCTGATGGTGACATGGCCATATCGACAAAGTCACCCTTGACTAACTAGTTCCAGGATCCTTGGCCAGTATAAGTTTTGGGACAAAATTAGCCTCCCCCAAATTTAGGCAAGGTCAGAAGCCCACCTGACCTACAGACCAGACTTCTTTCAGAGAAAAACACATTTAGGGCATCATTCATCTCTTTAGTTTATAAAATCATAATAAGTGAAAAATAATATATCATATATAAAATTACATAAATTGATAATTGTGTGAGAGAACTTGCCCTAAATTGTGTATTTGTCTTCACTGCCCACGTTAGGACAGCAGACAAAGAGTTCAACATGCAGGGGAAAACACCCACAAAAATGAACACTTTTTTGGGAAATCACAACACTGGAGTGCCTGGTTTGGCTGGAGACCTGCAGCAGATCCCCAAAGGGATGTCCAAGCACCAAGAGGAATCCTGGTCCCACCTTTCCCTGCCCTGTTCCCTCTCTCACTCCCACCTTACCCTCTCCAATCTCCATCTCTTCCTTCTCCTCCGCCTCTGCCGCGGCTGCTTCCTGCTGCCGGAGTTGCTGGGAGAGAAGGGAAGCCACTGGATGTTAGGAACAATGTTTTCCTGGAAAAGCTGCCCAGGGCAGGGTTGGGGTTTGAACCTGGAGGGATGTGGCACTTGGGGACATGGGACAGTGGTGGCCTTGGCAGTGCCAGGGAATGTTTGGACTCGATGTTCTCCGAGGGCTTTTGCAGCCTGAACAATTTTGAGATTCCATAACAGTCACGAGATGAAGCACAGCCCCAAGGCTTTGGAGGGAGCTGGAATTAGGGGAGGCCTTGCAGGAAGGGAATAATCTGCCCTGGATACCCCTGACTGCTGCTCCTCACCCACCTCCTTCATGGTCTCAATGGAGGCGAAGTACTTGGACCACCAGTCCAACATGCTCTCGTCCGGCTCCTCCTCCTCCACTTCCTCTGCTCCTCCTCCTCCTCCTCCTCCTTTCTTCTTCTTCTTCTTTTTCTCCTTCTCTTCCTCGGTCTGAAGGGACAAGGGAAGCACAGAGAGGGAAGGGGAGGGATCAGGTGAAAGAGAATCGTCTATGGAAGTACAAAGCTGGGGGGTGAAGCACCCGAGGAGGGAGAACCCCCCAGGCCTCGGGGGCCTCATGAACTTTCTGCCTTTTACAGCCACACACACTGAGGCACAGAATGGCCAAGGATGACCAAGGCTATGGAGACAATGCTGGAATCATGGAATGGTTTGGGTGGGAAGGGACCTTGAAGCTCATCCAGTTCCAATCCTGACACCTTCCACCATTCCCCAAGCCCCATCTAACCTGGCCTTGGATACTTCCAGAGAAGGGGCAGTCCCATGACACCCCCACGTTTCCACCCTCCTATTTATCCTTGTGTTTCCCAGGCTACAACTCTGGAATCTTCCATGGCATGAGTCAAACTGTGCCCAGCAAGGCACCTTGGGTCCATTTGGTGGGGCAAGGGAACCTTTTCCAGCTGGCACCTGGTTGTGGTGGGAATACAGAGCATCCCTGCCACACGCCTGTCCTGCTCCTCCTGGGACAGCTGGGATGAGAAGTCCTGGCCCAAAAGAGCTTCCCAAACTGAAGGAATGAGGCCAGTGCCACATCCCTTGAGGGGACAGTTGTGCTGTGTCCCTGTTGTGCGACAGAGGGGTGATGTCCCTGCCGGGCTTGGGCTGGGGAATGTGCCTGGTTGAAAGGGGCCTGGAAGGGCTGGAGAGGGAGCAGAGAGTTGGGAGCAGGAATGAGGAGAAGATCCATCACTTACCACATCCACCTTCACCACAGCATCGGAATTCTGCCCGGGATGGAAGGGAACAGGGAGAGGGAGAGCAGGTTAAGGACACACCCTCAGCTGAGTGCAAATCATCAGTCCCAGGATGGATTAAAGCTTAAAGCCCATCTATTCCATCCCCTGCCATGGGCAGGGACACTTTCCACTATCCCAGGCTGCTCCAAGCCCTGCCCAGCCTGGCCTGGGACGCTCCCAGGGACCCAGGGGCAACCACAACTTCTCTGGGAATTCCAGCTCAGCCCCTTCTCACCCTCACAATCAGGAATTCCTTCCCAATATCCCATCTAAATCTACCCTTTTCCAGGTTAAAGCCATTCCCTGTGTCCTGTCCCTCCCTGCCTTGTCCCCAGTCCCTCTCCAGCTCTCCTGGAGCCCCTTTAGGCTCGGCAAGGTGCTCTGAGCTCTCCCTGGATCCTTTTCTTCTCCAGTTGGACATTCCCAGCTCTCCCAGTCTGGCTCTAGAGCAGAGCACCTTTGCAGTAATCTGTTTTTTTGAGAAAGCTCTGGAGCAGAAGGGCAGGAGGTGGAGCTGAAATTCCTATTTTGGGCACAAAAATGGGCACAGGCCCATTCCGTGTGTCACAGTCTGACACCGCTGGGACAGGCTGCCTACCCAATTCAGGCTGAAATCCCTGAGAAATCAGCAATTCCATGAGGAAAGAGGTGCTGCACGGATACTCACAGCTTCCAGCTTCACCATCGTGTCCATCTTCTTGATGGGAACCTCGGGCTCCATGTTGACCACGATCTCCCCTGTGGGGCGAGAGCGATGGGCCCTGCTGGTCATGGCCAGGTAGCCGTTGAGGTGTTTGGCTGGACAGAGGACAGAAAAGGAGGAAGAACAAGGGAGAGGGACAGTGGAGAGGAGAAACAGACAGTTCAGGTGAGATTCTAGAGGATTCAGGCCAGAAACTGAGCTCAGGTGCGATCCCACAGGATTCAGGCCAGAAACTGAGCTCAGGAGAGATCCTCCAGGATTCAGGCCATAAACAGAGTTCAGATGAGATCCTACAAGATTCAGGCCAGAAACTGAGAGTTCAGGTGAGATCCTACAGGATTCAGACCAGAAACTGAGAGTTCAGGTGAGATCCCACAGGATTTAGGCCAGAAAGTGAGCTCAGGTGAGATCCTACAGGATTCAGGCCAGAAACACAAATTTTAAGTGAAATCCTACAGGATTCAGACCAGAAACTGAGAGTTCAGGTGAGATCCTACAGGATTCTGGCCAGAAAATGAGCTCAGGTGAGATCCAGGCCAGAAACTCAAATTTCAAGTGAGATCCTACAGGATTTAGGCCAGAAACTGAGCTTAGGTGAGATCCCACAGGATTTGGGCTGGAGCACTCTGTGACCACCTTGTTGGAGCAGTGAAAATGAACACAAAGCCTTCAGCATTTTGGGACCAAAATCCCACCTGGAGGAAAGGAAGGTGGAGGATAAGCAGGAAGTGTCCAGAGGAGAAGAGGCAGAGAACATTGTCCTGAAAGCCTCCATTGGCTTGGACACAACCCCTGGCCCAGGTGGATGGAACCTTGGGAATCTTGCTCAGCCTCCAGCCCCAAAACTGGGAAGAGAGGAATAATTCCCATGGCTCCCAAGCCCTGGGATGGGTGGGAAGTGGCTCTGGGATGGGTTTTGCTGCTGGTGCTGATAGATTAGAGTGGTTGGAGTTGGGAGGGGCCTGGATCTCTGCTCTTCATGGCCACCACAGGCACTGAGTGCAGCTAAATCCTGTCCCAGTCCTGAGGAACATTTGGGGACTTGGGTCCTGAAGCTGCAGAGATGTTGGAGGTGAACCTTTCTTGTCTTACAGGAACTAGGGAGCAGGCAAGACTTGCAAATCACAAAGTCAAGAAGAAATCATGGATTTTACCCTGTGGCTCCTCACACCTGTGAGGAAACCATAGCAAAGGGCTCAGAGCCATGATTTGGGCTCAGAATTCTGGGTTCCAGCCAAGGGCTTGGAGGGAAGAGGAAATTCACCACTTGGAACCACCAAGTGCCAAAGTTGGGGGTTTTCTTGGAGTTCTAGATAAGGCTGGACCCAAACATTCTGAGGGTTAGCCATCCATCTCGTGGTCCTCACAGCCCATCCCACCTCACTCTTCTCCCCAGGGTTCACAGAATCACAGAAACATTGCGCTAGAAGAGACTTCCAAGATCATCCAGTCCAACCCATGCCCTAACACCTCAACTAAACCATGGCACTGAGTGCCACATCCAGTCATTTTTTAAACACAGCCAGGGATGGTGACTCCACCACCTCCCCAGGTGAAGCATTCCAATACTTTATTATTCTTTCTGTGAAAAACTTTTCCTAATATCCAACCCAAATCTCCCTTGGGACTGTATCCTCTTGTTCTGTCAGTTGCTGCCTGGAGAAAGAGACCAACCCCAGCTGACCACAGCCACCTTTCAGGGAGCTGTAGAGAGTGATGAGTTCACCCCTGAGTCTCCTTTTCTCCAGGCTGAACAACTCCAGCTCCCTCAGCTGTTCCTCACAGGGTTTGTGTTCCAAACCCCTCACCAGCACTCTGCAAGCACTCAAACATCTCAACGTCCTTCCTAAAGTGAGGGGCCCCGAAATGGGCACAGCACTCAAGGCCCCCCTGTCCCTGCCCAGGTACCTGCCATGTTCCACTGCTGGGCTTTCTTGTCGGGCGGGCGGTAGATGAATTTCCGCAGGGAGCTGACGGTGTGGGAGCCCACCAGGGTGTAGCGGCCGAAGGCTCGGCAGTCCACCACCCGAATATTCAGGGGAGGGTGAAGCAGCTCGTTCTCTGGGAGGTCCTGGGAAGCAGAGGAGGGATGGGTGTCAAGGGCTGGGAGTGACTGGTTTGGTGGTTGGGAAGAGCAGAAGGGATTGGGAATGGGATCGTGGTGGGAAGGGCAGTAGGATTAGGAATGGGATCATGGTGGGAAGGGCAGTAGGATTAGGAATGGGATTATACTGGGAAGGGCAGAAGGATTAGGAATGGTATCATGGTGAGAAGGGCAGAAGGGATTGGCAGTGGGATCATGGTGGGAAGGGCAGAAGGATTAGGAATGGGATGATGGTGGGAAGGACAGTAGGGATTAGGAATGGGATGATGCTGGAAAGGGTGGTAGGGACCAGAACTGGGATCATGGTGGGAAGGGCAGTAGGGATTAGGAATGGGATCATACTGGGAAGGACTGTAGGATTAGGAATGGGATCATACTGGAAAGAGCAGCAGGGATTAGGAATGGGATGATGCTGGGAAGGGCAGTAGAGATTAGGAATGGGATCATGCTGGGAAGGGCAGAAGGAATTAGGAATGGCATCATACTGGGAAGGACCATAGGATTAGAAATGGGATCATACTGGGAAAGGCAGAAGGGATTAGGAAGGGGATCATGCTGGGAAGGGCAGTAGGGTTAGGAATGGGATTATACTGGGAAGGGCAGTAGGGACCAGAACTGGGATCATGCTGGAGGAAGAAGTCCAGAGCTCCTCCCCCAAAATGTGGCTTGGGAGCCCTCAGGTGAAGGAATGGTGTCCATGTGCTCCATTGCTTTGGGAAAACTGGAGTAAAGGGCTCAGAGCCACGGTGGGCTCCAGAAATTCCAGGTTCCAGCTGAGGAATCAGAGGGGAGGGGCTGCACTCACCACCTCAAACCACTTGACCAAAGTGCTGAAGTTGGGGTTTTTCTTGTAGTTCTGGATCAGGGCAGACTGGACACCCTTCCCAGCACACTCGATGTCCACACGGGGCCGGTCCACCTGGGCCAGGTTCACTCTCTTCAGGTCCCTGAGCCCCCAGAACAAGATCTAGGGCAGGAGGAGGAGGAGCATGTGAATGTGAGAGTGACGATCCCTAGGAACTGGCTCTCCATGGAGAGGGATCCCCCTGCTGTGGTGGATCCCTGAGGTAACTCCTCCTGACACCCTGCAGCCCAAGGTCTGCTGCCCTCGACATCTATTTTCCTACTTTTCTCCCTTCATGGTCTTTTCCTGCCCTGGGAATCCACAGAGCAGCTCTGTCCCCCTGTGGTGGCTCTGGATCCAGCACTGCCATTGCTTTATCCCAGTGGAATCAGTGTCACTGGGGAAACTTCCCTGTCCCTACCTGGCGTGACAGATTGCCACTACCCAAAATTCCCCAAAATGGAGACTTTCCCCACCTCCTCATTCCACATGGCTGTACTAAAATTGAGAGGAACTCAGCTCATCTCTCACAACGCAAATATGCGGAGAAACTGGAGCCAAAATCCCTCTGGAGACCTGGCCAGCAGCACCTCACCTGAGTAGAGACACCTTCACCCGGGGCTGAGATGTGCCCTGAACATCCCTGTGGGCATTGCCTGGGTCATGGATGTCCGCCAGGACCTCCAAGGGACAGAGGTCCTCCTGGACAGATCACAAACCATGGAATCATTTGGAAAAGTCCTCCAGGATCGAGTCCAACCTGTCACCAATCCTCACCTTGTCCCCAGCCCAGAGCACTGAGTGCCACTGAGAACCTGACCCTCCCTGGCTGTCCCCTCCTGTCAGGGAGTTGTGCAGAGCCACAAGGTCCCCCTGAGGCTCCTTTTCTCCAGGCTGAGCCCCTTTCCAGCTCCCTCAGCCTCTCCTGGGGCTCCAGCCCCTTCCCCAGCTCCGTTCCCTTCCCTGGACTCGCTGCAGCCCCTCCAGGGCTCTCCTGTCAGGAGGGGCCCAGAGCTGCCCCCAGGACTGGAGGTGCCCCAGCAGTGGCAGCATAGGGGACAGGCACTGCCCTGGGTTGTGCCCACAATATTTTGAATATAAAATCCCTCTATAGACATCCATGGATACATGAGAGGCATCCCATCCTTCCTTGCCTGAGGTTGATGGGATACAGAACACCTGAGCAATGGGATTGCTTTGGGAGCAGATGATCCAGCTCTGTGTCCATCCCTAACACTCCCTGAGCTGCATCTCATCCTGGGTGCTGCTCACTCGCTGTCCTGCCCAAGTTTGACAGCAAGGAATGATCCAATTCCTTGGTTTTTTAAGGATGCTGCAGCCTGGTTCCCAGTCCAGCCACTATGGACATATCCTTGAGTCCCAGTTCCCTCCTGCCCTTCCAACACCCTCTGAGATGCTCTCCTGCCCCAGAGCAAGGCCCCACGTGGACATTGGTTACCTCCACTCTGTATCTGCTCAGCACCGGCCGAATTCCCAGGGGCACTGGCAGGATGGGACCTCGGTCCATGTCCGTGGGGCCGTCGATTGGAGGCAGGTCTGATTTACCCCCAGGGCCAATCTGGAAGAGATGGAGCACGGATTAGGATCTGCTCCTCCGAGCTGCTGGGGAGCAGTTTTCGGTCCTCACAGTATCGTGGAACCCCAGACTGGTTTGGTTTTCAAAGATCAACTCATTCCAACCCCTGCCATGGGCAGGGACAAACTCCAGAAGGAGCTGGGCCGTGTCTCAGCTGGAACTGGTCCCAGTTTTTGGATCTGGGGTGTCTCAGAGGGCTGACAGACATGGGCAGGTGCTTTGAAAAGAGGAAAACACGGGAGCAGAAGGTGCTGGGAATTCCTGTCCTTCCACACAGAACAGTTCCTGGAGCAATCCAAACTTCTCAGCCCACCAATGATTCCCATCCCAGGGCTGTTCCATCCTGGAACTGCATCTGCTGGGCTGTATGTGAGGGAATGGAGATGTGGTCCCAGAGCTCAGCCCAGGAGCAGGTTTAAGGACCCATTTCCAGCCCAGGGCTTGGGAAAGATCAAATATCCCATGTGAGCTATTCCCTTGGATGAGCACCTGCCCTGGCAGAAAAAGGAAATGGGAAAATATTGGAATTCAAAATTCAGTGAAATCTCAAAACATTAGGCCTGTAAGACAAAGGTCAGAATTAAACACAGGATTTGATTTGAGAGCTTGGAGAAGACTTCCAAACTTAGGTGCTAGAAGCAGGAATGTGGATTTATAGTCTAAAGCAGAAACATGTTAAATTCAGTAGAGAAAAGTTTAGCGTTTAGAGTTTAAGATATATTAAAAAAAAAAGTATTTACAAAAGTAACCAGAAGTTTTAGAGTGCAGCACTGTAGGTTTTTGTGTGTGTCATGATATGATTGGTTAAGAAAGCTCACAGTGGAGTATGAGTCAATAAGAAAAAATATTTTAGTATTGGGTTAGAAATATAAATATTCTTGCTGGCAGTGTTTTCTTGGCTAATAAATGCTTAAAGGGTCCTGTCATCAGAAGTCCTCTGACTTCTGAGACACGTAGTGAAGATCTGTGAGACAAACTCACTGATTCTGCCTATGTAGAAGACAAATAAACTGCACTTTCTAAAGCAACCCAGAGGTCCTGTCTCTGCTCCGTGGGAAAAAATCCCTGTTGGGGAGGATGTGGCAGGAAAGCCTTAGTTACCAAATTACCATGAAACAATAGAATAGCCCCTGGGGATAATCCCCTCTTGATGAAACAATGGTCTCGGCCAGAGAGCAACTCAAAAGCTCACAGAAGACTTGCCCCCGCCCATAGATTAGATCTTAGAGTTTAAAATGTAATATACTATGCTAATATCATGATTCCTATAGGCTGTATGTAAATGCTGTAGAATTTGTATCTTGTAGTACATTGGTTCGTGGAAATTAGAATATTCATCATGGAAAAGGATTTATTGTATTGCAAACTGGAAATCACTCTCTTGCCTCCTTTCTCTTCTTTCCCTCTCTTCTCCCACTTCTCCTCTCCCTCCTCTATTACCTCAATACCCTTTTATCCTATTACTCTCTCTCCCTCCCCTTGCTTCTCTTGCCTCCTCTCTTTCTCCTTTTCTTGCTTTCTCTTCTCCCTTCTCTCTCTCACCCTTTTACCCTGCTCCTGAGCTGCACCGGGCAACTCCTAGCAGGCTCTTTTATAATAAACTGCAACTGTAGCATTTAGCCTATACAGAGCGTTTGAGTTTTGTTCCAGCGACCGTCCATCCCAACAAAAGTACCCAGCAGACTCCCGCAAATCTCCACCAAGGAAAAGTGATGTGGGAGCAATAAACCCAATAGGAAAAACATTTCAGTGGATGGAACGTGAGATGCAAAGTGGAGAAAATTTAACTCTGGTATTGCCCCGGACTGTGAATAATGGGATGGTTTGGGCTGGGATGGACTTTAAAAACCATGGAATTCCAACCCCCTGCCATGGGCAGGGACACCTTCTACCTTTCCAGGCTGCTCCAAGCCCCATCCAACCCAGCCATGGACGCTTCCAGGTGTCTTTGATTAATAACAAGTGGTTGATCCACCCAAGAAAACCTACAAGGGTTCAGCAGACCAACGACCAGCTGAAGGGGCAGTTATTCCCGCTTATTCCCAGTTACCCAATTCTCTGTAAATTCATCCCCTCTCCCTTCCATCTTCCCTTCCAATTCTTCCCATCCCTTTGTCCAGCCGCACCTGGAGCAGCTCGAAGGCGGCCAGCAGGTCCCCGGCGGTAGCGTTGCCACGGTAGATCTGGTAATATTCCAGCTGTGGTGGGAAGCGCGGGGGGCAGTACTGCTCGTCCGACATCTTCACAACCGGCTTGGCGAATGTCCGACCCATGAAGTCGGCTTTTCCCTACGGAAAGAGCCATTGGGATTAGGGATCCAACACTAGGAATTCCAAGATTAGGCCTGTGTTTCTCCCCAGGAACACTTGTGGTTGGGGATCCAACACGAGAATTACAAGATTAGCCCCATGGTTCTCCCCAAGAGTTCTTGGGGGTTGGGAATACAACATGAGAATTCCAAACTTAGCCCTGTGATTCTCCCCCAGGATCCAGCATGAGAATTCCAAAATTAGCCCCATGGTTCTCTTCAGGAACCCTTGGGATTAGGAATTCAACATGGGAATTCCAAGATTAGCCCCATGGTTCTCTTTAGGAGCCCTTGGGATTAGGAATTCAACATGGGAATTCCAAGATTAGCCCCATGGTTCTACCCAGGAGCCCTTGGAGTTGAGGATCCAACATGGGAACTCCAAAATTAGTCCCATGGTTCTTTCCAGGAGCCCTTGGAGTTGGGGATCCAACATGGGAACTCCAAAATTAGCCCCATGGTTCTTTCCAGGAGCCCTTGGAGTTGGGGATTCAACACAGGAATTCCAAGAATTAGCCCCGTGGTTCCCCCCAGGAGCCCTTGGGATTAGGGATCCAACATAGGAATTCCAAGATTAGCCCCATGGTTCTACCCAGGAACACGTGAGGTTGGGGATCCAACACGGGAATTCCAAAATTAGCCCCGTGGTTCTCCTTGGGAGCACTTGGAGTGGAGGATCCAACATGGGTATTCCAAGATTAGCCTTGCGATTCTCCCCATCGTGGTTGGAAAAGGAACGGGGTCAACACTCTGGTCTTGGGATGCCAAAGCTCAGGGAAAACTTTCAGTCATGACTTCCTGAAGGAGGTTTGGGACAGTTGAAGATTGGGACAGCGAGGAGGCCAGGGATGAGCAGTTTTCCCAAATGGAAAGACTCCTTGGCCACAGCCTCTTTCTTCCCTCTCCCAAAATAAGATACATTGAGTCACATCGGAGATTTAGAGTGGCAGAAGCTCCATGGGAGACACAGAAGGACCATTTTCCAAGGATCAAGAAAAGAAACCTCCCCAAATCCTCCTCCTCCAAATCTGGAGAGATTCCAGCATCCAAACCACTCACAATTCCATGTGGGATTTTCTCACCACAGTGTCTTGGTCGTAGATCTCGATGACGATGATGGGGGGGTCATCCCGCATCTCGTGAGCTTCCCCGTACAGCTCCACGTTGTCAAACACCAGGAGCTGGTCCCAGGTTGGGCAAAGTGTCTCGTTGAGTACCTGGGAAAATGGGAGAGATTCCTACTGCTTCAGGAATGGACCAGGATCCTGGGAAAGGGTGGCAGATGGGGCTGTTGTGCATTTTTGGGATCAGGGAGGTATTGGGAATCTCCTGTGGATTCTTCTGAGGAAATAAAATCCAACAGCAGATGAGCAGAGCTGGTTTATTCTCAGTGTCCTGGCTTCCTAAAGCTTGACAACACTCAGACTGGGAAGGGAACACTGAAAAATCACTTTAGTGTGAACCAGTTCTGCCTAAGCCAGCAGAGAATCATAAGGAATCCCAGAGAATCGAGGGGAATTGCAGCCACCAGGGTGTGGGACATATTTTGGGAACAGGCTCCTGGGGAGAGATCTGGAAAAGTCAATGCCCAGTTCCAGAGCTGCTCTCCCACCACCAGGAGCCCAGGATCAGCCTAATCCTTGTTCATGGGATCTGTGCCATGGGAGAATGTGGAACCTGCCGGGTCTGCCATCCCTGCATCCTTCCATCCCTGCATCCCTCCATCCCTGGAATGTTCACCTCGGTGCACTGGCTCTGGGAGATGAAGAAGACCCGTGCGAAGGGATCCGAGAGGCCGCTGCTGTCGGCTGCGAACAAACTTCTGGCTTGGTACATGTGGGCCCGCAGCTGGAACACCTGTTTCTCTGGAAGAGGGAGGGAATGGGATGGGAATGGCTTGGGATGACCTCTGGGAGCCTGTCTTGGCTTGCAGAGCAGGATGTGATCAAAAGTTAAAACTGGGTGGGGCGGTGATCCTTATCTCCAGGGGGGATATCTTCTGTTGATGGGCTATCTGTTAAAAACCAGCTGGGGAGTGCCATCTTTATCTTTCCACAGCCCATCCTCCCTCCAGGAGATATCTCCTGTTAATGGCCAGTGAGTCCCAGTGCATGACTGAGAAAATTACATCATCCCATTGGGAGATGCTCCAGCCAGGGGAGGAGCCAAGTCTTTCCTACCTAGATAAAAACTGAGATTTTGGACACCAAGGTACCTTCTTTCCACTGGATTCCAGAGGAAAACCAGACCCTTCTACAGAATCCCTGGACTTCAGAGGAAAACTGCACCTTCTACAGGAGCACTGCTCCAGCTGAACCACATCTGCCCCTGCAGGAGGATGCAGCCACCATTGAATGGGACTGCTGCCAACACCCTGACTGACTGACGGGTGTCAGTTTGGATTCTTACTCTGTCAGTGGTTTGTTGTTTTTGTTTTACTGTATTTTATTTTAATTTTTCCTAGCAAAGAACTGTTATTCCACTTCCAAAATCTTTGCCTGAGAGCCCCTTAATTTCAAAATTATAATAATTTGGAGGGAGTGGGGTTACATTTTTCATTTCAAGAGAGGCTCCTGCCTTCCTTAGCAGACATCTGTCTTTCAAACTGAGACAGAGACCATCCACGGGACGTCTCAGGAGCCCGGTTTTGCTCATAGGTGAAGGATCTCAACTCAAAGCACAAATCCCAAATGGATATGGATTTCCTCATCATCCTACTGTGCACAATGACAAATCTGAATAAGGTTAGGATAGAAGAAGACACAATTCCCACCCCCAGCTGTCCTGGGACAACCAGAACGATTCCCCCTTAGCTCCTGGAAGTGCTTGGACGAGAGGGTTTCCAGCCAGGCTCTCTCCCTCCCGCCCTCTCTGTGCCCCATCCCATGGGAACTCCTTACTGGTGTACAGGAGGCTGATGGGTGGGAAGGAGGGCAGGTTTTGGCCTCGGGGAACTTTCTTCTCCTCGAACCCACAGGGGAGGCCGCTCAGGAAGTCCTTGCGCTGCTTGTTGAGGCCCAGCCACAGGTAGATCTCCATCTTGGCCTGGACTGTCCAGCCAGCAGGGCCAAACCCCCTCTTCCCGGGAAGCTGAGGAATGGAAGAGTCCATATGGATATTGGGAATATGGACAGAGCCCTCTTGGAGCACCCGACCTCTCTGAGACACTGTGCTGCTGTTCCTTAAACCCAAGGATCCTTTGGCACCGTGACACTGCTCTGGCTCATACATTGTCCTCTCCCCACCGTGGTTTCCTTTTCCTATGCCTGAAATTCTCTGGATTTCCAGCTGGATCAAATATCTCTTTCCAAACCCTTCCCACTTACCGGACTGGGTAAGGTCAGTTCAGTCTGTTCCTCCCTACGAACAGATTTCCACCGCCTACTAGCAGAGTATGGATCATATTTTTTCAATATTCAAACCCCAGAAAAAATGGACACAAAACTCTCATGCTCATTTCCCAAATTCCCTCCATTTCCCACCTCTTGGCTGTAGTTCCCCTGGGACAGAGGGATCCTCACCTTGAGGAAAACTGTCTTCACTTTGGCGCAGTCCTTGCCCATCTCCTCATCCACGATGGAGTACAGGATGTCCTTGGAAGGGATGCGGGCGTAGGCAATGCGCTTGTTGTTGCTCATCATCCAGATGAAAACGTCGGGAATCGTGTGCTGGGGCTGGGAATGCCACAGGAGAGCCCTGTCAGTGCCCCAGCTCCACCCACTGAGGCGCTGGAGACCTGCTGGAGGCAAATCCAGCAGATTCCATGGAAGAAGGATATGCCTGTGGTCAAACTGGAGACACTGGAATTGTTCAGGAGATTCCCACTCTGAAAAAGCTGCTCAGAGCTAAGCCTGTCAGGAAAGGAGCTGGGATTTATGTGGGTTGAAGTTTAAAAAAAATGTAAATTTGGGCATAGAAGACTGAAAGTTTTCCTTCTCTGCTCCTTCAGTGGTCTTGGGGCGGGAAGGGCAGCGTTCATTCCTTCATCCCTTTCTAGGGAAAAGGATCCCAATCTGGACAGGGACTGTCACACCTCAAATTTGGGTTGGGTCAGGGACAAGGAAGGCCCAGCTCTAACCAGGGATGGAGCTGAGAGCCTTCCATGGGGACTGGAAGCAGGAGATGGAAGAGCTGCAGCTCCAAGGAGAGCAAAGAGCCCCCTCTGAGCAAGTCCTAAATTGGAAAAATGTCATGGAATCATTCTGGAGCCTTAAGGGGCTCCAAGAGAGCTGGAGAGGGACTGGGGACAAGGGATGGAGGGACAGGACCCAGGGAATGGCTCCCACTGCCAGAGGGCAGGGCTGGCTGGGATCCTGGGCAGGAATTGTTCCCTGGCAGGGTGGGCAGGGCTGGCACAGGGTGCCCAGAGCAGCTGTGGCTGCCCCTGGATCCCTGGCAGTGCCCAAGGCCAGGCTGGACACTGGGGCCTGTAGTACTCTGGGATGGTGGAAGGTGCTGGGGTTGGAACTGGATGGGATTTACAATCCCTTCCCACCCAAACCAGTCTAGGATTTGATGTGTCGCCTTCCAATTCTTGATTTCCCAGGGATCCACAGGATCACTCCATGGCTGGGATTGGCTGAAAAATCTCCAGCTCTGCTGCAGGAGGGCCCAGCTTTGTCCCTGCCTGGGAAACTCTTGAATTTCTCTTACATTGGCTCATTCCCACCCAGGAGTGAACAGGGAGTGCACAGGGATCATGGGCTTGGAATGGCTCCTTGCAGAGGGACCTCTCCTGCCCTTGGAGATCTTCATCTATCCATCAATGGATCCATCCATCCATCCATGGATCCATAGATCCATCCCTCCATCCATGGATCACTCCATGCATGCGTGCATGCATCATCCATCCATCCCTCCACCCATCCATCCCTCCATCCATGCATGGATCCACCCATCCCTCCGTGGATTCATCCATCCCTCCATGGATCCATCCATGGATCCATCCATCCATCTATCCATGGATCCATCCATCCCTCCATGGATCCACCCATCTCTCCATGGATCCATCCATCCATCCATCCATCCATCCATCCATCCATCCATCCATCCATCCATCCATCCATCCATCCATCCATCCATCCCTCTGTCCATCCATCCCTCTGTCCATCCCAGCTTTCAGTCTCCACAAGCTGCCCCAGCCAGAGCCCCCTCTGTCCTCCAGGGACCCACCTCATCCGCCAGGAACCGCAGCTTCTGCAGGAAGTTCTGCACCAGCTTCAGCTTGTCCTTCATGGTGTTCCTCTTGACCTGGGAGCGCAGGGCCGTGGCCTGCTGGGCCATGTTCTCCTGTTGGGACAGCCAGGACATTGGGACACAGCTCAGACACAGGAAAGGTGCCTCAATCCCACCAGGCTGGGGTGGAACCCTTCAGACACCCTTTGCTGACCTTGGCACGGGAGAGCCCCTGAGAGGGCTGAGATAGCCCAGGAGAAGCTGGCACCACAAAGGTGTCACCTGAGCTTGGAGAATTTTGGTGTGGCTTCAGGAAGGAGCCTCTCCTGCTGTCCCCCAGCACCTGACCCTTGGGGCTTCCACGTGAACATGTGGAATTTAACAATTCCTGGTTCTTGAGGATGCAGCTGGACACTGAAGTTGGTGTCCTTGGCTGTGCCAGCTGGACAAGCCACTGGCTACTTGTCCATCTGCACCGCACATCCTTGGCAAGGAGCGGGGCCACTACCCCCAAACCTCTGTCCCTGGAGCAGCTCTGCCTTGAGAGATTCCCAAAATCACCCCCAAACCTCCGTCCCTGGAGCAGCTCTGCCCCACAGGATTCCCAAAATCACCCCCAAACCTCCGTCCCTGGAGCAGCTCTGCCCTGCAGGGTTTCCAAAATCACCCCAAACTTTTGTCCCTGGAGAAGCTCTGCCCTGCAGGATTTCCAACCCCCCAAACCTCCGTCCCTGGAGCAGCTCTGCCCCACAAGATTCCCAAAAATCACCCCCAAACCTCTGTCCCTGGAGCAGCTCTGCCCTGCAGGGTTCCCCAAATCACTCCCAAATCTGTTCCTGGAGCAGCTCTGCCCTGCAGGATTCCCAAAATCATCCCCAAACCTCCGTCCCTGGAGCAGCTCTGCCCCACAAGATTCCCAAAATCACCACCAAACCTCTGTCCCCTGGAGCAGCTCTGCCCTGCAGGGTTTCCAAAATCACCCCAAACTTTTGTCCCTGGAGAAGCTCTGCCCTGCAGGATTCCCAAACCCCCCCAAACCTCTGTCCCTGGAGCAGCTCTGCTTTGCAGGATTCCCAAAATCACCCCCACACCTCTGTCCCGGGGTAGCTCTGCCCTGCAGGGTTCCCCAAATCATCCCCAAATCTGTTCCTGGAGCAGCTCTGCCCTGCAGGATTCCCACACCTCTGTCCCGGGGCAGCTCTGCCCTGTGGGGTTTCCAAAATTCCCCTTTCCAGTTCTTCTGTGTTCCCAAATTTCTTTCCAGAGTCTGGTGGAGGGGACGTAGCAGAGGTTTGTGACAAGCGACCCGAGTGACACCAGGGACTTGGGTGAGACCCGAGTGGCCTTTGGGCTCCTCTGCTCAGAACTAAACCCCAAACCCTCGAACCACAGAGAAACCAGCCTGTCCATGAACCAAATTCCAGCCCCTGCTCAGGAATCCTCCTCCACTCTTCCCAAAGCTTCCCTGAACAACCCGTGCCACCCTCCCAGGGAACAATTCCTGCCCAATATCCCATCCATCCCTGCCCTCTGGCGGTGGGAGCCATTCCCTGTGTCCTGTCCCTCCATCCCCTGTTCCCAGTCCCTCTCCAGCTCTCCTGGAGCCACTTTAGGGACCCGGGCCCACTCACCAGCTCCCGCATGCAGGATTTGAGCCGCTCCCGGTCCAGCCTCGTGCGGGACGAGTGGTGCTGGTCCTTGTCAGCCAAGGTCAGGAAGCGCCTGCGGGAAAAGGGTGATTCCCATGGGAACACTTCCCAGGGAGGTGCCTGGAGGAAATTCCCAATTTCCAACAAAACCATGGGCCAGATGCCAGTTCACACCATGGACTCAGAGCAAGGAAGGGACAGGAGGTGTCATCAGGTGCTGGAAGCATCCCAAACTCCCAGCCCAAGGCAAAAGATCCAGCAACATGCCAGTGTCATGGAATGTTGTCCCATTGTCTCAAGGACAACGAGGGTGAGGTGGCATTGCCAGCCTTGCCTGCTGGGAGCAGGGACCCGCAGGGTGCTGTTATAAGTACATATTATATTATTGGCTTTTCACAAATAGTGAGATGAATGCTATATTCATAATGCTGGAAAGTTTTGCTGTATGAATATAGTTTCTTTTAGTTCTGCTATTAACAAAACACAGAAAGAGTAGTGTGATAAATATATATTTTTCTTGGACTACAGCGTGGTGATGTAAAAAGCTTTTGTTCATGTAACTAACTCAGAGAATGATTAAAAAAAGATAATCAGGAAATTCTTCACATTCTTGGATTATTGGTGACAGACACCAGAATCCGGGGGAAGGAGTTTATTGATCTTCAGTTATCAGGGAATACCAACAGGATGGAGAGGTTGGGAGGTTTGTGATTTTGAATAATGCATGAAGATCGATGAATATGAAACATGTTGATGCATTTAACAAAGTGTTTTCTGAGTTAGTGTATGCTTCGGCTGAATGTCAAGCATCCAGCCGTTGTAACCTTTAGCTTTGTTGCCTCCTATTGTCTTTTTTTTAATTAAACCTTTTTAAATTACGAGGAAGGTGTGTGTTGGGAAGGCAATAGCAAAATTTTATAAGTGCTTAGCAAGTAGTTCTGAAACAATAGATGAAATAGAGATTTTAGCAGTGTTTGACATAGATGCTGAAAATAGTTATGTTAAGGTTTGAGGCCTCTTCCTTTGTTTAGATAATACCAAATGCCCCAAATACCAAAGAACCAACAGACATCCTGTCCCAAGCCTGGCAAGAAAGGTCTAAAGATAAGGGTTACAGATAAGAAAGCCATAAAACATGGTAATTTAGTGATTCCTATAGGTTGCATGCAAATATTAGGAAATTAGTATATTGTATTAAATTGGTTATTGGAAATTAGAATATTCATCATAGAAAAATACTTATTGGATTGTAAACGGGAAATCGCTCTCTTGCCTCTTGCCTTCTATTACCTCTAATCCCTAACCTCTCTCTCTAAGCTCTCTCTTATCACTTCTCTCTTACACCCACGCCTTATAACAAAATACAACCCTAAAAAACAGAAAATAGTAAGCTCCTGAGTGCGTCCAGCAAGCGTCCAACAACCAACCCCCACAGATGTGCCCGGTTTGTGACACGGGTCACTCACAGGCAGCCACTGCTCAGCTCCTCCAGGACCCCTCGGAGCCGCCGCTCCGGGTGCGGCTTCTCCGTCTTGATCATCTCCTGCACGTCATTGAGCCCTTCCTCCTGCAGTGAAAATGGGGCAGAGTGAGGGGTAGGGGCTGGGGAACCCCATAATCCAACCCCACACCCAGGGAATTCCAGTTTCTTCCCTGGAACACGCCCAGAGACCCAGCTCTGGGTGCTGGGAATGGCTCTGGTGCCCTCAAGGAATGAGCTGGAGTTTGGGAGATCCAAACCCTCTTGGAGGGACGTGCCATGGGGACCCTTCCCAGATCCTGCTGTGACCCTGCCAATGTGGAGCTCTCCTGAAGGCTCCCTGGGAATGAGCTGAGACTTAACCATAAAATCACGGAATGTTTTGGGTGGGAATCGCTGAATTCCAACTCCACTGCCACGGGTGGGGACACCTTCCACTGCCCCAGGTTGATCCAAACCCCATCCCTTGGGGCCTGTGCACCTCCCCACCCTCACAGGGAAGAATTCCATCCCAATATCCTGCCTAAATCTCCTGTTTTCCAGTTTGCACCCATTCTCTGTTTCCTGCACTTCCATTCCTTGTCCCCAGTCCCCCTCCAGCTCTCCTGGATCTTCTTTAGGCTCTGGAAGGGGCTCTGAGCTCTCCCTGGAGCTTTCTCTTCCCTACATGAGGGCTTCACCCCTCTGTCTCAGGTGACAAAGCCTCTGCACCCCTGCTCCCTTTTGAAGAAACATCTAGATCTGACCCACAGAATTCTTAAGGAGCTGCTGGAATTTGGGGATTTCCCTCTTTCCAGGCACAGTCTGTCCCTGCTTTGCACCTCCTGGATGTGGCTGTGCCTCGTGCCAGCCCCATGTCCCAGCTGTGTCCCCCCACCCCTCCCTGCCCGTCCCTGTCCCCCCTGACCAGCTTGTCGGCGATCTTGTCCATGATGTTGGCGTTGTAGAGCCGGCGCCGCTGGTCCTGCCACCAGCTCCGGATGTAGATGCAGGGCTTCTTCTCCAGGTAGGGCAGGTGGAAGTAATTCCTGCAAGAGGAGGCAGGAGAGATGCTCTGTAGGGGTGACAGTCCTGGCTGGAACAGCTCCCATCCCATCCCATCCCATCCCATCCCATCCCATCCCATCCCATCCCATCCCATCCCATCCCATCCCATCCCATCCCATCCCATCCCATCCCATCCCATCCCATCCCATCCCATCCCATCCCTCTCCTGGGAGGCAATGCCATGGTGGGAAAGGGGGATACAGGAGCTCAGGAGTGGGAGGGAGGCAGCTTCAGCTGTGTCGAAATTCAAAATGCAGGGAAATCTCAAAACATTAGGCCAGTAAGCCAAAACACAAACACAGGATTTGATCTGAAACCTTGGAGAAGATACCCGAATTTCAGTGCTGGAAGTAAGAATAGTCTAAAGCATTTTAGGATTTATAGTCTAAAGCAGAGACATATTAAATTGAGTAGAGAAAAGTTTATCATTTAGAGTTTAAGATATAAAAAACAATTAAAAGTGGTTACAAAGGTAACCAGAAATTTTAGAGTGCAGTATTGTAGGTTTGTGTGCTATAAGATGATTGGCTAAGCAAGCTCACACTGGAGTATGAGTCAATAAGATGAAATATCTTAGTATTGGGTTAGAAACATAACTATTCTTGCTGGCAGTGTTTTATTGGCTAATAAACCCTTAAAAGGTCTTGTAATCTGAAGTCCTGTGACTTCTGAGCCACGTGGTGAAGATCTGTGAGAGGAACTCACTGTTCCTGCCTGTGTAGAAGATAAGAGAAATAAACCACACTTCCTAAAGCACTCCAGAGGTCTGGTCTCTGCTTCATCAGAAAAAAATCTTTGCTAAGGAAATGTGATGTGGGAGCAATGATCTCACACTGCAGAACAGAGGCTTTGTTTCTCCTGAGGCCATTCCCAGTGCCAGGCCCGGGATGGATGGGTGCATCCCATCCCTGGGAGTGTCCCGGGTTGGACAGGGCTTGGAGCACCCTGGGACTGTGGAATGTGTCGGGCTTGGAACTGGATAATCTTTAAGATCCCATCTGAACCATTCTGGGATTCCAAAACCTCCCAGTTGCTCCAATGCCTGCCCAACCTGTCCATGAGGCGCCTGGAAAGGGGAACCCTGCTGCACCTGGAATCACCAGGAGCCAAATCCAGCTCCAGCCCCTCCCGGGTATTCCCACCAGGAGATGTCAGCAGAGCCCCGTGGCTGAGCAGCAGCCCCGCAGAGGCTGGAGATTTTTGGAAAAACAGGGTGAGGGAGGCCCCAAAACATCGGAACTTCTCGTCTCCCCTTGGGATTCAGCTGGACAAGGAGCTGAGGAGCAGAGGAGGGAATTCTAGGAGGACTTAACTGTGCTGGATATTCATGGAAAAAAGGAAGGAAATCCAGGGGACTTAACTGCACTGGAGGTGCATGGAAAAAAGGAGGGAATTCCAGGGAAACTTACCTGTGCTGGATATTCATGGAAACAGGGAGGGAATTCCTGTTTTCAGAAAAAGGGAATTCCAGGGGAATTTATCTGTGCTGGATATTCATGGAAACAAGGGAAGGAATTCCAGGGAGACACTTATCTTCCCTGAATATTATTTTTCCAATTTATTTAATCCTACAGTGAATTCAATTAACACCAATCTACTGCTAAAACATGATAAAAATCCACTTTAAACCAAATCTTGTAATCTTAAATCCAATTATCTTCCTTAACCCAGTCCTTGGTATGCAAATCCAGACCTCACCAGGCAGAGGATCTGAGCCTTTTTATCCCAATCTCGTGGCTGATGCATTTGCAGACTCTTCCAGCAGTTTTCCCATCTGGGATCTCGGCACTGCTGAGGCCACCACTGACCCATGTCCCCAAGTGCCAGACAAGGTGGACACACTGACCACAAAAATCCAGGTGGACACACTGACCACAAAAACCCAGGGGGCACACTGTCCTGTCCATGCCTTTGGGGACACACTAACCTGTCTGTGACCAGGTGATCCACACAGTGATCCAGTGGCCAAGGGGACACAGTGACCACACAGATCCAGGGTGACACAGTGACCACACAAATCCAGGTGGACACAGTGATCCAGTGCCCTGGTGGACACACTGACCAGTCTGTGAGTGGGTGGACACACTGACCACACAAATCCAGGTGGACACTGACCTGTCCATAACTGGGAGGACACACTGACCTGTCTGCACCAAGGTGGACACACTGACCACATAAATCCAGGTGGACACACTGACCTACCTGTCCATGACCAGGTGGACACACTGACCAGTCTGTACCATGGGGAACACAATGATCCAGTGCCCCAGTGGACACACTGACCACACAAATCCAGGGTGGACACTGAGCTGTCCATAACTGGGAGGACACACTGACCTGTCTGCACCAAGGTGGACACACTGACCACATAAATCCAGGTGGACACACTGACCAGTCTGTGACCAGGGGACACACTGACCACACAGATCCAGGTGGACACACTGACCAGTCTGTGACCAGGGGACACACTGACCACACAGATCCAGGTGGACACACTGACCAGTCTGTGACCAGGGGGACACACTGACCACACAGATCCAGGTGGACACTGACCTGTCCATGACTTGGGGGGTGGCACACTGACCTGTCCATTACCAGGTGTTCGCACTGACCAGTGCCCAGGTGTTTGCACTGACCAGTGCCCAGGTGTTCACACTAACCAGTCCATGCCCAGGTGGACACACTGACCTGTCTGTGACCAGGTGGACACACTGACCACAAAAATGCAGGTGGACACACTGACCTGTCAGTGACCAGGGGCTTCATGGGCTGGGATGAAGAAACAGAGACCAGCTCTCCATCCTCACCACCTTCATCATCACTGGAATTCTGCAGCAGCTCCGACTCCTCCTCGTCCCCATCCCCTCCCTCCTTCTTCCTCCTCAGGAGGGGTTTGCTGGAGCCATCCACCTGGTTGCCATAGTTACCTCAAGGAAAAAAAAAAAAGAGATGGAATCGATTCACATGGTTCTAACTCCCAGCTCTGGGGTTGAATTCGGGTTGGCAGTTTTTTCTGCTGGAATCACAGAGAAGGTTGGGGATTTCCTGGAACCACGCCCAGGAGCTGGAAATGAGGGAGAGGTGTCTATGCCCTGCTCCTGTCCCCTCTCAATCCCCTGGGAATGCATTCTCTCCTGGAGCTGTCTCTGGAGCACTAAGCCAGGATGGGAGAGGGATCAGCTCCACTGGCCACAGCCCAGCAGGCACAAAATACGGGATGTGGGATCCCACATGCCTCATGCCCTCAGAGGAGCCATCCCCTGCTCCCCAAACCTTCTCTAGCAGGGGCTGGAATGGAAAATTGGGAACAAACCAGCTCCCAGCTTTGGGTTCTGATTTTCACCATCACACTTCCCCCCAGAAAACAACCAACCTATGGTGACCTCAAAGTTAATGGGTTTGTCCCCAATCTTCCTGTCGATCATGGTGGCCTCCAGGAAAGCTCCGAAGAGGAAGAATTCTTCCATCTTCCCGCTGCAGTTCTGCAGGAGAAAGAGATCCCAGGGCTGAGGGCTGGGGCCAGAGGGAGGGGCAGGTCCATCCCTCAGGATGTCATACCCAAAGGGACCAGGAAAATTTTGTCTCCCATCTCTTGGCTCATTGTATAGAGTGCTTAATTAAAGATTTAGTAATGATTTTTTAATGCTTAGTGTAATCTTTTTAAAAATATTTTTAAAATATTTTTAAAAAATATTTTTCTATTTTTTAATATTTAATGTAAATTCTTAATAAGATTTTTTAAATCTTTAAATTAAAGATTTAATATCTTTTAATTAAAGATAACCTTGAACTGTGTTGGGATCCATCACCCCATGCCCCAGAAGGGCTTTCAGGGACATTCAGGAGTACAAACATGAGTTCACCACCACTGAATAGATCAAACCACGCAAATCCAGGAACCTGGATGCTCCCACAGAACTGGAATGGTTCTATTTCCAGGTGGAAATTATATTATATCTCATTCCCCTTGGCAGGGGAATAAACAAGATCCCTGGCTTGTGATTGAAACCCGTCAAGATAAGGGTGGGACAACTGGAGTTAGGGGATGAGCTGCTGTCTGTGTGTATTTCCCACATGGAGAAACATCCCTAAGCTCAGAAGATTATAAAAACTATAAAAAATTGAATGTTTTGGGCAGGAAGGGACCTTAAAGATCATCTGGTTTCATGGGCAGGGTCACCCTCCTCTGATCCCAGGGTGCTTCAAGCCCTGTCCAGCCTGGCCTTGGACACTTCCAGGGATGAATCAGCCACAGCTTTTCTGGGAAAGCTGTGCCAGTGACAGACAGACAGTGTCCCTCTGACTCTCCAAAGGGAAGTGAGCACTGGAATGACCCTAAAGCCTGGAATCCCACAAGATTTACTTCCGTTGCTCTGTGAGATGAAAAACAGGCAGGACAACTCTTGAAACCCTCGATTTATGAGACCAAAGGTAACAACCCAATATTCCTGACACCCCAAGCTGCACCCTGGCTGCTGCGGGGTCACAGGGGGGGACTCACATCAGCCACCGCCGTGGCCTGCTCCACCTGCACCTCGGTGGAGCTGTTGATCTCGGGGTTGGTGGTGTCCAGGATCTCCACTGCCAGCCCCAGCAGGAGCCGGGCGCGGAAGGAGACGCCCTCGCCCAGGCCCTCGTTGAGCTCCTGGTGCTCGTCCATCAGCGTGTAGTTCCGCGTGGAGCCGTACATGTTCACCCAGGCGGGGCCGAAGGTGGGCAGGAAACCTGAGGGGATGGAACGGGCAGGGGGGAGGGGGTTGTGTTGGGTTGATGTGGCCAGAAATGTGGATTCTGTCACCAACTGTTGAAGCTAAGAGAGATAGTGATTTCCTTATCTCCATGGCATATATTATCTGCTAATGGGCCATCTTTAAAACCAGCTGGGGCAATCATCTTTCATCTGTTCCACAGCCCATCCCCCCTCCAGGAGATATCTCCTGTTCATGGCCAGTGAGTCCCAGTGCATGACTGATAAAATTACATCATCCCACTGGGAGATGCTCCAGCCAGGGGAGGAGCCAAGTCTTTCCTACCTAGATGAAAAAATGAGATTTTGGACAAAAAGGTACCTTCTTTCCACTGGATTCCAGAGGAAAACCAGACCTTTCACATCATCCCTAGACCTTCAGAGGAAAACTGCACCTTCTACAGGAGCACTGCTCCAGCTGAACCACATCTGCCACTGCAGGAGGATGCAGCCACCATTGAATGGGACTGCTGCCAACACCCTGACTGACTGACGGGTGTCAGCTTGGATTCTGACTCTGGCAGTGCTTTGGGATTGTTCTTTGTAATACCGTATTTCTATTTTAATTTTTCCTTGCAAAGAACTGTTATTCCACTTCCAAAATCTTTGCCTGAGAGCCCCTTAATTTCAAAATTATAATAATAATTTGGAAGAGGGGGGTTTATATTCTCCATTGCAAAGAGAAGCTTCTGCCTTTATTGGCAAACACCTGTCCTTCAAACCAGGAGAGGGGGGAAAGGGAAAAGGGAATGTCTTGGCGCTTGTGGCTGGTGTCAACTTTCCCGGTGTCTGTGTGGTGGCACAGGTGGGGTGGGATATGTTCTGGTGTGTCCATGGAAGTGCGGTTGCCACCATCCACGGAGAGTTTTTAGGGAATCCCAGGATCATTGAGGTTGGAAAATCCCTCCCAGCCCATCAAATCCAAGCCGTGCCTGATCCCCACCTTGTCCCCAGTCCAGGGCACTTAGTGCCACATCCAGCCCTTCCTTGGACACCTCCAGGGATGGGCACTCAAACCTCCCTGGGCAGCCCCTGCCAAGGCCTGAGCACCCTTTCCATGGAGAAATTCCTGCTGCTGTCCAACCTGAGCCTGCCCTGGCACATCCAGGTGAGTGGAAGGATTTAAGTCTTTTACCTCAATCTCCTGCATTATGCATTTGCAGATTTTTCCAGCAGTTTTTCCGGTCGGATCCCAGCACTGCCAAGACCACCATTAAGCCATGTCCCCAAGTACCACATCCAAATGGCTTTAAAATCCCTCCAGGGATGGAAATTCCACCCGTGCCAGGATGAATAGCCATTTCCAGGAGGGAATTGTTCTCAATATCCAACCTGAGCCTGCCCTGGCCCAGCCTGAGCCCATTTCCCCTTGTCCTGTCCCTGTTCCCTGGGAGAAGACCCTGACCCTCCCTGGCTGTCCCCTCCTCTCAGGATGTTGTGCAGAGCACAAAGGTCCCCCTGGAGCCTCCTGGGGTTTTTTTTCAGGAAAAATTTGCTGGGAAGGCAGTGATGGGAACTAGGCAGGTCTTCAGCAATTCCCCATTTTGAAGGTCGAGGAAGGAGAACCCCTTGTTCGTCCCTTTCCAATCCCATGTCTGGTTTCCCATTTTTCCCACGTGTGGGAATAGGGAGCCTGACAAATGCTTATCCATTAATGGAATTTTTGGAAGAGCAAATTGTTCTGGGATGTCTTTGCTTTCAGGTTCTGGCTGAAGGTTTGTGACAGGTCTTGGTTTTCAGGGTGTTGGTCCAGGAACCTCTCACATTTCAGGACACCAAGGTCTCTCCAGATGACCACCAAGGAATTCCAGGGCTGGGAAGGAGCCTGGAAAACTCTTTGGGAACTCTGCCAGAGGAATTCCCCCACTTCAACTTTACCTTTGTCCCCTTCATTGGAGACTTTCCTCAGATCGATGAAGTGGGTCCCGATGGCCACGTCGTTGACCTTGTCTGAGTCCCGGATCTGGATCTTGATCCGTCTGCACAGCGGGGGAAACATCTCTGTGAAGATGATTTGCTCGTTCCAGAGGGGCTCGTAGGAGCTCTTCTGTATGGATGTCTTTCCCTGGGAATTGAGAAATCAGACAAGGGTTGGCTCTCCAGAAATATCATCCCTCACTGTTGGAGTGCATAAAATAGAAATCTCTCTGAGTCCCTCAGACACAGAAAAGAATGCAGGGATTAAATTAAAACCTTTAAAGAAATTAGAATATATTAAGCCACACAGACATGAAGTAGAAGCGTAAATTTTAGTGTTAGGTAAGTAAGAATATACTTAAAGTGCCTTAAGAGAGTAAAAAGCCCTAAAGCCTAGTTTAAAGTTCAATAGCCCTAAAGTCTAGTTTAAAGTTCAGTAACTTAACCCCAGACATAACAAAAATATAGCAGAATATTGCTTGTATTTCTCCATAGGACAGATAGAACCATTTACATTAATAGATAGAAACATATGCGTAAATTATATGTAAGGACTGACACTACTTTTGTACTTTAGAATTAAGCTCTGATAGGTGTAGGAAGAATGTTTTAGAATCATGTTTTTAGCCGATTGGATGATTTATGGAAAAAAATCCCCTGTATTGGGGTGAGAAAAGAAGGGAAAGAAGAAATGGAAGAAAGAAGGAAGACGAAAAGAAGGAGGAAGAAGAAGAAATGCCAGGGAGATGCTGCTGCTGATTCTACTTGGGACTCTATGCCAGAAAGCTTTAATATTCTGAACTCTTTGCCTTCAAGGCTGCAATAAACAACTTCATTAATAAAGTAATATACAGCAATAAATTCCTGCAATAAACAACTTTACAGCAACCAACAACTGCTCTTGTCCCTTTGAAGACCCAGACCCATGAAAAGCTCAGCACCTCACCACCTGAGCTGCTCCCTTCCTCCCATTCCACCCTCTCCTGAGCAAGGAATCCTCTTCCTCAACTGGGGAGGGCTCAAACCCATCCTGGAGATTGAAAACAAGGTGACACCACGCCCACCTTCATGTGCCAGGTGACACCACGCCAACCCTGACGTCTAAGGATGACTGAGACCATCTATGGCCACCTCTCGTGGTCACTGATAGTGTTTTATCTTCTTTTTGCCAGGGTCGGGATTAAATGCACAATTTGTTGTTTGGACCCAGATGTTTATTAATTCTTATCCATGTTGAAGGGAGTTCCACAGCACTTCTAGCTAACAAGCTAAAAATGAAGATATATCTCTCACTCTACAAGGCGTTTTAAGGGCAAATTGTCCAATTAAGAAAAGCCACCTAAATTATTTTTACTTCTAACCCAATAACTAATGACCCGTGGCCCACAATACAGAATTTTCTATCCGATAACACAGTGCTTCCCAAACCTATGAAGAAGGTGAAGAAGGACAAAACCTCTGCCCTAAGACCTCCATCTTGCTTCTTATATATTATTACATTCTAAGACTTTAAACTCTTAAGTTTTTCACCATGTGATATTACACATTTTTTTTTAAAACTACACATCCATAGTTCTAGTTCTATTATTCAATTTTGGAAGCTTTTTCCATGGCCTCAGGTTGTAGGAAATAGATTTGTAGAGTTCTCAGGGCCTGACAGAAAGCTCACACAGTGTGCATCTGTATGCAAACTTGGAAATAAAAAATGCTGACTTAGAAAACCATGGAATAAGACAAATATTGTTAAGAGAGAAATGGAGCTAAAAAACAGTTTCAAAGGAAGGCCTTGCAAATAAAACTAAATACTTTAGAAAAATAAAAATACAAAAGATACGTTGTAATGAAGAGTAATTTTAAATTATTGACTTTAAGGCATTTTGCAGCATGATGTGACAAAAGCTGATAAGTCAAGAAACATTTATAGTGTGTTGTAATTATGAAAGAGCTGGCTTCTGATTGAGATGGCGTGAATTGTAACATCTGTGTTCTCACCATTCATATAAAACTGAAAATGGAATAAAAGTTTCTCAAAAACGCCTCTCAGTTGCCCCATCTCTGGGTCAAAAAAATCCAAGCAGTGTTTTCCTGGGCAGTCAGCGCCCGTCAGCACAGAAAGTCTAAAATTCTCAGTTTCCAGGGTCCCAACAGCCACCCTGGCACCTCCCCGTGTGGGGTTTTGGTTGTTGGACGGTTGCAGGACAGACTTAAAAGCTTAACATATTTTGTTTTTTAGGTTAGTATTTTATTATAGGGCGTGGGTATAAGAGAAAGCTTAGAGAGAGGTTAGAGCAAGAGAGAGACAAGAGAGAAAGAAGAGAGACAAGAAGAAGACAAGAGGCAAGAGAGCGATTTTTTGTTTTACAACACAGTAAGTATTTTTTGCTGATGAATATTACAATTTTTAATAACTAATTTAATACAATATACTAATTTTTTAAAATTTGCATGCAACTTATAGGATTTTTTAAATTACTATGTTTTATGGCTTTTTTATTTGTAACTTTTATTTTGAGACTTTTTTTACTAGGCATGAAGCAGGATGCTTGTTGGCTTTTTGGTATTTGTGGCATTTGGTATTATTTAAACAAAGGAAGAGAACTTAAAATTTAACATAACTATTTTTAGTGCCTATGTCAAATATTGCTAACATTTTTATTTTATTCATTGTTTTAGAACTACTTGCTAGGCATTTATATGATTTTTGAGATTACCCCCCCAACATCCCCGCTCACCTTCTGCCCCGCGAAGGCCACCTGCACGTAGGGGTCCACCAGGTCCTTGTTCTCCCCGATGAGCGCCTTCTTGACGTTGGCCATGATGCTGGTGTTCATCCGCGGCAGCCCCTCGGCGCGGTAGATCTTGATGTAGAACCGAGCCCACTGCCGCTCCGGCGGGACCCCGTCCGGCAGCAGCAGGTTCCTGGAATGCCAGAGGATGGGGATGGGGTGGGGAGACCGAAGGTTGGGTGGGGTTGGTGCCTTGAGGTCTGAGTTTTCTGTTCTGCTTGGGTGTGCTTTACGTTGTGTTTCAGGGTGATAAAGGTGAAATAGTCTGATTCCAGCTATGGGCTCAAGGACAGTTTCTTCAGACTCCAAGTCCTAACGTAAGAAGAGGAGGGCAGGCCAGCCAGGAGAAGAGGAGGAGGACACCTTACAATTTGAGACTATTAATTGGAAGGTGGACTCCTGTATGCAAATGGACTGAAGGCTATAAAAATGTGAAATCATGTGCCCAAGCCCTCTTTTACTTCCATCTTGGAGCCACTCAGGCAGGGCAGGGGCCACGCTGTGGCACTGGTACTGCCAGGGTGTGGCCTTTGAAGGACTTTCAATAACTACCCATTTTATTTCACCTAACTCTGTGTGATCTCTGCTCAAGCTCCTAAAGCCAACAGGATGATCTCAGAGGTCTTCCCCAACCTTCATCATTCCGTAAAATACCAAATAGGAGCTGCTCCATTTTCCGAGCACCGACTCCTTCCACTTCCACTCCATTCCATTAATTGGGATTTTGAAAGAGCTGTTTTTTCCTTATCAAGGGGAGCTCAGGGGATTATTTTGTGGATTAAATAAACTCCATCCTTTTTTTTTTTTTTTTTTTTGATACATGGCTTTCCTCCTTTGTAGGAATAGATGAGCCCATGGGAATACTGTGAACATAATATTTCTATGGGAATTTTAGGAATTGCTGGAGCTGTCCATGTCTGGTGGAAGGTGTCCCTGCCCATGGCAGGAGGGTTGGAATAAGGTGATCTTGAAGATCCGTTCCGAAACAAACCATTCCAGGATTTTAGGAATAAGTAGGAGAAATCACTGCTACAGCATGGAATTAAACCCAAAGTACTGGAGGTGGTTCCTCAAACCCCAGCAAGTCAGGAGAGCTGTGCTGGTGGTTTCTGACTGTTAATGGCTGGACTCAACCCCAGAGGTCTTTTCCAACCTTAAACCACTCCATGATTCCATGTGGGGAGAGCCTGAGAGGCAGATTTGAAATGGAAATATTCATTCAGCTGGAAAAGTTCTGGGGCTGGAACCAAGCCTTAAAGCTCCCAATTTTTGTTTCATGACCTTTGAGATGTTCTGGGCACTCCAAGAGCCCTGTCCACACACACAGACTGGGAAACCTCATCCAGACCTCTCCCCTCATCCAGACTAACCCCCCTCTGCCTTGGGGTTATGAGATCCCATCCCATCCCATCCCATCCCAATCCCAATCCCAATCCCATCCCAATCCAAATCCCATCAGGAGCGCCAGGTAAGGACTGGGGACATCAGTTCGGGTGACACCAGGCTGATGTTGCTGTAGAAATCAACCACCAGTAGATGGTCTGACCCCACAGGAACAACAACTCTGTGCTGGAGAACACCTGGAATTGCACCAGGACCTCGCATTCCCTCTCAGAAAAGCACCAGGATTTGTCCCTCTGCTGCCGTGGCTCCATGTTTGCCACCAGCCCCAGGTTTGGATCCTGTTATCCCACCCAAGGTAAAGAGAGGTGGAAAGCCATTCCCAAGAGATCCAGGAAGAGGTGGATCCCAGTGGATCCCAGTGGATCCCAGTGGATCCCTACCCTTCGATGTCGTCCTCGTCCGTCTCGTTGGCCTTGTGGGGGGTCTTGATGTTGTCCCCTTTGCCCACCACGGCGATGTCACACTTGAGGTAGCCCTTGAGGCCGGCCGTGAGGTCCTCGGGGTCGGACAGGATGGCCCATTTGTGGTAGAACTGGTGCTCTGCGACCCAGGGGACAGGAGGGACCTTTGTCACAACCAGACACGGCCATCCATGGGGTGGGACCTGCCCTGCGTGTGAGGGATCCCAACAAACCCCTGGAAAATCCCCATTGGGAAGGGGCATTGAAGATGGAGGAGAAATGGGATAAGCTGGAGGGGGGTGGAGTCTCAAGTCCCCACCCTGGAGGTATTTAAAGGAGTGTGGATGTGGCACTTGGGGACATGGGGCAGTGGTGGTGGCCTTGGCAGGGCTGGGGATGGTGGGACTCGATGATCAGCAGCTTGAATCGACCTCTCTCTCTTTTCCAGGCTTGGATGAAATGTGGGGCAGGATCCATTCCTGTCTGGAATGTTGATGTCCTGCCTGGGAATGTCACCTGAGAGCTTCTCCCTTGGCAGGGCAGGGATGGACACTAGCACACCCAGCAGGGATCTCAGTGACACCTGGGAGAGCTGGATCAGGGAAGGATCCAGGGAATCCTTGGAGCTGCTTCCCAGAGCCTCAAGGGCTCCAGGAGAGCTGGGATTTGGGAAAGGGCTGAAGGGGCAGGAGCCAGGGAATGGCTTCCACCTGGAAAGGGGAGCTTGGGTTGGGATTTTGGGAAGGAATTCCCAGCTGGGAGGGTAGGGAGGGGCTGGGCTGGAGTTCCCAGAGGAGCTGTGACTGCCTCTGGATCTCTGGCAGTGTCCAAGGAAAAGGCTGGATGGGGCTTGGAGCCACCTGGGACAGTGTCCCTGCCCATGGCAGAGGTGGAATAAAATTATCTTTCAAAGTTCCATCACATCCAAAACCATCCTGTGATTCCACAATTCCAGGATGGGATATGGACCCTTCTCCAGAGGTGCCAGCTGCTCTTCCTGACCCTATGAGCCAGCCCAGGTGACTTGTTTATATCTTGGATATTTACACTAAATTAGGAAAGCATTTTCCAAGGAAACCAGCCCCTGCCTGACTCCTTTGCCAGGAATTTTACTCCAGTGAGCAAGGGAATGGTTACAAAGGACATTCACGTACCAGGCTGGGTATAAACAGTCCCAACATCCATCTTGAAGGATCCCACCAATGTCCCGCTCCGCAGGAGGTTTTTGGAGTGGATCACCTGGAAATCAAGAGGGGAAAACCACTCAGGAGTTTCCCCAGGACCTGGGAGCCACAAAGCCAATCCAGAGGTCTCCAGTGCCAAATAGGAAAGGAGCTGAGGAGTTTTCCTTGGTCTGGGGAGGATTCTAAGGACACCAAGAGGCCCTGTGGGTTTGGCAGCTCCTGGTTAGTGGAATTGCCAGGAAGTTTATATTTGGGATGAATAAAAAAAATGCAAATAAATAAATCTTTGGAGCAAGATCCCTTTTCCAGGCACTACAGCAGCAAACACTAATAAATATAAATATAAATACAAAAATAAATAAAAAAATAAATATAATTATAAAAATAAATATTAATATAAAAATAAAAATAAAAATGAAAACAAAACCAAAAATAAATAATATAAGATATTTAACTGAGGGAAGAGCCTTTAGAATTTGAGGAAAATTGGGATAAATTGTACAGCCAGTCTGTGCACTGGGATGAATATGGATGACCCTAATTAACGTGCATTAATTGAGCTGGGAATCTGGAAGCATTGCCCATCACCTTCCTGGATTTGGCTGGACTGAAATCTCAGTTTTGCTCTCAGCATTCCAAGTCCTGGATTTCCTCAGCAACTCTGATGCCTCAGGAATTTCCATGGCAGGCTCAGGTAGGTCTTTTTTCTCCACAAACATAAATAAATAAATAAATAAATAAATAAATAAATTCCAAAGTTTGGTTCTACCTGGCTCTGGAATACCAGAGATCACCCATGAAGGGACACAGGGAATGCAGGAGCTGCGTGGAGCCAGGAATGAAGGTTGGAACAGAAAAACAGACTAGGGCTCTGCAGAGGAGAATTCCTGTTGGGAATCTCACATCAAGGACCTTAAATCCATCCCAAAAACATGGGTTGTTTGCTTCCAAAACCCCCCAAAAGAGACAAGACCAGGCCATCGGGGTCACTTACGGAGAGCTTGATGATCTTGTCGAACATGACATCAGGGGGGACGTGGAAATCGAAGACGAAATACTGGAAGGGAAAGAGGAATCGTGAGGGGTGGGATCCATCGGGATTGAGAAACCCCCTGGAGCAGCTGAGGCTGCTGGGGGAGCTCCTGCAGCCCTTGGCCCCTCAGGGATGCATCCATGTGATTCCCAGCCCAGGGATCACCGATCTCCGCTGAGCGTGGGGAGCCAACGGAAGCGCAGATTTCTCGTAAAACCTGGGGACCATTGACCACAAAATTCCAGAGGGCAAAGGCTTCGCTTCTCCTGCATGGTTTGAGATTTCACCTTATTCCCACAGGAATTTAACCCCCCCAAAAAAAACCTGGATAAGGAAGAAATCACTGGATTTAGGGCGGAGGAGCCCGGAGGGGTTGGAGCAGCACCGGGGCCGGACCCACCTCGTTGTAGTAGGGACAGTTGGTGGATTCCTTCATGGAGGTGTATTTCTTCTCCTCCCCCACCTCCACGCACACCACGGGGTCCATGTTGAGCCCCACGAGCTGCCGGGCCTCGATGATGGTGATGCTGACCTGGGGAGAGGAATTCCTGAACTTCCACAGTCCCGGGAGCAGCTCCAGGCTGCCTTCACCCGTCCCCCCCAGCCTCAGACCGAGTGGAATTCCCAGTGCAGTGGGGCCTGCTGGTCCCACTGGGACACAGATGGGTGGGGTGGGATGCAGGAGATCCCAGGAATCCCAGTTGTTCCAGCCCCAGGGTGTGGGCTCATCATACAACGCGGAAAATCCAACGGATTTAACCAAGACAGACTGATCCTGTTGGTTTCACTTGTGCTGGAAAACACAACGGGATCATGGATTGGAATTGGGAGGGAACTTAAAGCTCATTCCACCCCACTCCCTGCCAGGGCAGGGACACATTCTGCTATCCCAGGTTGCTCCAAGGAGAAATTCCATGGAGACAACCTCAAGGAGAGCTTTATTTGGGCTTAATTTGGGTTTAATTTGGGCTTAATTTGGGCTTAGTTTGGGCTCTCTGGGTTTCAAGTGCTGGACAACAAACCCAGTCCACTGCTTAATGCTGAGGTTATGGCTCCACCAGTGAAATTCCAGCTCTTGGGATGTCCTGGTTCCAAGCCCAGTGAGTTCCACCAGGAGCTTGGACCCTGCTATTGGTGTCCCCAAGCCCAGGCTGTGACCCTGAGGGCACAGGCTGGTGTCACCTACCTGGTAATCCATGGGCCTCCCAGCACTCGGCTCCATCCTGATGTCAGGCTTGGACCTTGGGAGAGGCAGAAAAAACCTTGATCAAAGTTAAAATCATGGGTGGAATTCATGGAATCATGGAATGGTTTGGGTAGGAAAGCACCTTAAGGATCATCCAGAGCCTGACACCTGCTCCAAACCCCGTCCAACCTGTCCTGGGGCACTTCCAAAGACGGGGCAGCTGCAGCATCCTGGGAATTCCATCCCAGTCCCTCCCAGGGAACAATTCCTCCCCAATATCCCATCCATCCCTGTCCTGTGGCAGTGGGAAGCCATTCCCTGTGTCCTGTCCCTCCATGTCCTTGTCCTACACAGCAGCAGGGTCACCCTCAACCCTGGAGCTGGGATTCTCCACAGTGCTCTGATGATTGCTGCTGCAGGTGAGATATCCCCAAAAAACCACCCCACAGGCTCCATGGGACAATGATTCCCAACATTCCCTGTGCCACGGGGTCACGAATTTTTGGGATGTCTGTCCTCGCCTCCCGCCGGCACAACCCCAGCCCTGGATCTCACCTTTTGTTGGAGACATTGGTGGTGACAGCGGTGACAGAGGCCAGGGAGATGGTGTCTGGCTCCAGGCCTGCCCCGTATCTCATGGCCTTTCTGTCCAGGTCTTCTGTTTCCAGAACAGCCGGATCGTCTGCGGGAAGGGGACAAAGGAATGGCTCCGGTTTTAATTTCCATCCGTGAATAATTAAAGCCTGGGAGAAGGGAAACCAATCCATCCCCACGGCCCGGAGCACAAAAACAATGGGAACCAGGTCGGGTCTCGGACAGCCTGCTGGGAAAAGGGGTTACCAAAGGGATGATAATTCCACCCGGGCAGAACTCCTGCAGAGGGTTTTGGGAAGGAAAATGAGGAATAATGGCAACACCCCGAATTCAGGGGGTGGAAGAGGATTTGAGGAAGAGCTGGAGATCTGAGAGGTGTTGCAAAGAAAAACAATTCCCTGGTTTTGAAGGGAGAGGGGTGAAAAAACAGGAGAAATGGGTCATTCCCAAGAGGAAAAGCTGCTGCAAGAGCCCAGATCACACCAGCATATCCCAATGTCTGGGTTCCTATTGGAAGAAGTTGCTGGAATGTTCCTTTCCTGAGGGAAAGGGAGTCCTTGACTCAAGCCAGGACATTAAGACTGAGCCAGAATCACACTAGCTGGGAATTGCTGCCTCCAGCTCCGGGATCCTCAGCATAGGATGGATCTGGAGCTGCTGCAGAGAGCCCAGAGGAGGGCATGGAGCTGCTGCAGGGCTGGAGCCCCTCTGGAGCCAGGCTGGGAGAGCTGGGGGTGCTCAGTGGAGAGGAGAAGGGTCCAGGCAGAGCTCAGAGCCCCTGGCAGGGCCTGAAGGGGCTGCAGGAGCTGCAGAGGGACTGGGGACAGGATGGAGGGACAGGGCCCAGGGAATGGCTCCCACTGCCAGAGGGCAGGGCTGGCTGGGATCCTGGGCAGGAATTGTTCCTGGCAGGGTGAGGAGGGGCTGGGCTGGAATTCCCAGAGAAGCTGTGGCTGCTCCATCCCTGGAAGTGTCCAAGGCCTGATCCCTGATCTAACCCGAAGGAGGAGCCTGGATGGGAGGGAAGCACCCATGGAACATTGGGAACGCTGGTTTGGCAGCAGGTACAGGGACATCCACCCCTCCCTTACCCAGTGGGACGGAATGGGTGGGTGAAATTCCAACCAAAGGGTCGGGATCACAGCCCCAGCCCGGGGAAGCTGTGGGACAGCTGGAGGCTCCTGGGAAAGGTGGGATCAGGAGCCCCCTGGCCATGCAGCACTGCCCAGACCCCACAGCGACCTTTCCATGACCACGGATAAATTCTGTGGGGGCACTTCCATGGGACCAACACTCTGTTCCTGCCTCTGCATCCCGGATGTTTTCCCATGGTCCTGCTGGAAGATTTACCCACAAGGGAGCACCCAGATTCTGGGAAGAGCACCCAGATTTCCAAGCCAGCATCACAGGCAAAATTCCCTTTTCCTATCCTCAAACCTGGCTGGAAAAAATGGGAAGTCTTCCCAGAACCACAATCCAAACTTTTCCCCGCCTGTAAACGCGCATCCCTTCTTTTCATTGCCGTGGAAAACTGATCCTGGGCTCTGAATGGAAACAGCAATGAATTTCCAATCGCTGCCCTCTCCTGCCTTTCCAGAGGTATCCAGTTCCAGCCCCAGGTGGGTGCAGAGCCCAGTTCCAGGATCCACCATCGCTCCAGGGCCGTACCTTGTTTCCGGTGCTCATCCTTGGACGGGCGTGTCTTTCCAAGCTTCATGGCTGAGAAAACTCCTTTTCCAGCTCTGGATCAAGAGAGGGAGAACAGAAATTTCCCATTGATTGCTGTGCTTTAGTTTTCTAGGACCTGTCAGGTGGGAACAATAGGTTTTTTTCCAAAAGGAGAAGAGGGAATGTCAGCTGAAGAACAGAGCAGGAAATATTCCAGAGGCAGAGTGTGGAATTCACATTGCTATCTCATTTCCCACTCCAGATAAATTTTTATCTGGGAATTTTTATCCTGGGAACCCCAGGATATATCTTCAGAATTTTTATTCCCATATCCCATTCCCAGATAAAAAAACTGGATCCTGTTTTTTATCTGGGAATGCCTCAGTTTGGGATAACTCTGCCTCCCCACGAGCAGAGTCCCTGCTGGGAGCCCTGGTTGTGTTCCCACTCCCCATCTCTCCCAACCAGTTCATGGAATTTCTTTCCAAAACACCAGAAAAGGAAATTACTGAAAATTAAACACTCAAAAATTCAGACACCCCAAAATTCAGACACCCATGAGAGGGGGATGTTTTTTTAATTGGAGATTTCCCATCAATGGAAGTGGAGGCACCTGTGCTGCAGATGTTCTTGGAAGTTACAGGACACCTCAGCTCCAGCCAGGATCACAGCTCACCTGCAGGCTGGATCTTTCCTCACCTCCAAACTGGACCTCAGTTCCAAACTGGGACCTCACCTCCAGGCTGGATCTTTCCTCACCTCCTGCCAGGACCTCACTTCCAAAACGAACACCATTTTCAGCTGGAACCTCACTTCCAGTCAGGATCCCACCTCCAGCCTGGGTCTCACCTCATCTCCAGCCTGGATCTAACTTCCATCCTGGATCTAACTTCCAGCCTGGACCTCACTTCACCTGCCTGGACCTCACCTCCAGCCCAGATCTGAGCTCCAAGATGAGCTTTCCCTCCAGCCTGGAACTCACCTCCGAACTCAGCTCCAGGCTGGGCCTTTCCTACAGCCCAGGTCTAACCTCCAAGACGATCCTCACCTCCAGCCTGGACCTCATCTCCAACTGGGACCTCAACTCCTGCCTTGACCCCACCTCCAAACTGGGACCCTGCCTCCAAACTGGACCTCTCCTCACCTCTGGCCAGATCCAGATCTCACATCCAGGCTGGAGCTTTCCTCATCTTCAGTCTGCACTTCACCTCCAAGATGAGCCTTACCTCCAGCCTTGACACCTCTTCCAGGCTGGACCAACCTCCAAACTGGGATCCACTTCCAGCCAGGACAAAATGTCACCTCCAACCCGGACTTTTCCTCAGCTCCATCCCAAATCTGATTTCCAGCCAAGACTTCAGCTCCAACCAGAACTTCACCTCCTGCCAGGACCTCACCTCCAGCCTGGATCTAACTTCCAGACTGGATCTCACCTCACTTCCAAACTGGGATCTACTTCCAGCCAGGGCAAAAGTGACCTCAAACTCAGACTCTTCCCCACCTCCAACCCAAATCTATTTTCCAGACAAGACTTCAGATCCAACCAGAACTTCACCTCCTGCCAGGACCTCACCTCCAGCCTGGATCTAACTTCCATCCAGAATCTAACTTCCAGCCTGGATATCACCTCATTTCCAAACTGGGATCCACTTCCAGCCAGCACAAAATGTCACCTCCAACCCAGACTTTTCCTCACCTCCATCCCAAATCTGATTTCCAGCCAGGACTTCAGCTCCACCCAGAACCTCACCTCCAGCCAGGACCTCATCTGGACCTGGCTGCCAGGCCAGGGGATCCAGAGCTCCTGGATTCTGCAGGATTGGGATGTGCTGCCCACAAGGAACCTGTGGGATTTCCCACCCACCTCTGGGAATTTTTTTTCCCCAAGACCAAAGAAACCCTGGAATTGCCAGCCTGGCTTGTCCTGGTTGGAAAGGACCCACAGCAGTCTGCAGGCCACAGAGAGAGATGGAGCAAGCAGGACGAAAATTAAGGAGAATGGGAAAATAACATCTCACAGAGGGAAATCCAACAGGGATGAGATCCAGGAACTATTTAAACCTGGGACTAAAGCCACAATCTGGCCTCTGGGAGCTGTGGTTTATTCCCAGGATGCTCCATGATGGTGCAGCTTTTCCATGGATAGGAGGAGAAAAAGTAAGGATAAGGATTCTGTATCTGGAATCCCACCAGGAAACACCCAGGGAATGGGGCCCTTTGGAGCTATTTTCAAAATTATTTATTGAATGAGGAAATGTTGGAATCAGAGCTCAGGCTCTGGAATTCCACTCTCTGCCATGGAGATTCCTCCATGGAATTCCATTCCATTCCTCCTCTGGTTGGTTGGATTGCATTCCTTCCTTTTCCATTAAATTCTTAAAAATGGAGAGCAAAAAAAATCCCTCCAGAGATGCCATTTGCTGGTGGATGCTCAGGGATAAAATCCATGTCCCTGGAATTTCTGAGGCACCTGAGGGTGCTGGGGGAAGAGAAAAAAAGGAAAGAAAAAAGGGGGGGAAAGAAGGGAAGAAGAAGATAAAAAAAGGGAAAAATAAGAGGGGGGGAAAGTGTTGAAAGGAAAAGAAGAAAATAAAAAAAATTGGGAAATACAACAAAAAAAAAAGAAAAAAGGGGAAAATGAGAAAAAAAGAAAAGAGAGGGGAAGGAAAAAGGGAAAAAGGCAAAAGGGTAAAATGAGTAGAGGAAAGGAAAAAGAAAGAAAATTTAAAAATAGAAAGGAAAATAGGGAATAAAAGAAACGGGAAAAACGAGGGGAACTCTGAAGGAGAAATAGGGAGGGAAAAATGGAGGGGAAAAATAAGGGGGAAAAGTGGGGGTGGAGGACTGAGGGGAAATAGGAAAAAAAATGGAAAAAGGTGAAAAAAAATAGAAAAATACCCTAGGAGGACTGAGGGGGGAAAAAAACAAAAAAGCAAGCAAACAAACAAACAAACGAATAAACAATGTAGAGGAAAAATAAATTGGGCAGTAGGGAAGAAACCTGAGGGAAGAACAGGGGGAAAGTAGGAAATAAAAAATAAAAAATACCCAGAAAAATTTGGGAAAGAAACCCCAGGAGGAATCAGCAGGGGAAAAAATGGGAAAAAATGGAGGAAAGAAAAAATATGGGGAAAGAAAACTGTTGGGATAAAAAAATCCACCAAGGATAAAGCAGGGAAAAAAACTCCAAACAAATAGGAAAAAGCACCAGGAAAAGTAAGGGGATTTAAAAAAGGAAAGGAAAAAAAAAAAAGAATAGGAAAATTTGAATAAGAGAAAAAAAGAGACAAAGAAATAAATTCTGAAGCGGATTTTGGCGGATTTTGGCAGCACTGGGCAGGTGCTGAGAAGAAGGGAAGGAGCACGGTGAGGATGAAGATGGAGCCATCCCAGAAGCTCCGGAGCATCTTCCCAATCCCCAACCCCTTCCCGATCCCCTCCCGTCCCTTGCCCAGCCCCAACACCTCCCCCTTCCCACCCCGGCTTCTGCCCTCACCCAGCCCGGCAGGAGAAGGTTCTGGAAGAGCTGAGGTGGAGCCCCTACGGTGGGACACCCATCCCAGCCGCGGGGACGGAGCGGGGATGGACGGGGGATCCTGCCGGTCCCTTCCGCCGCTCCCGGCGCTGGCGGAGAGCTGACACCGTCTCCACATGAATATTCCATGAGGATTCTGCGGAACCTGAGCCCTCCCGGGCCGACAGACGCCCTTGTCCCGCTCTCCCGAAGAACTGAGGCTCCGGAGGAGCCGTCACATCCCACCCGGGTTCTGGCAAATTTTGGGACATCTCGATGCCGACCCCAAGTTGGGATGGACTTCCAGCAAAGTTTAAAACCATCCAGCCTCTGGAAGCGCTCATCCCACGGATTTCCTGGGATTGAGCATGGATCATCAGTCCCACAAACCCTCCTGCTGCTCCTCTGGGCTTTGTCCTTTAGGATTTTGCCCGTTGGCATCTCCAGAATCCTCAGGGATTTGGAGAGCAGGGAGTTGGGAGCAGCCTCTCTCCTGGCCAGCTTCCAGCCAAAGATCCCCTTACTGGTGGATTATCCATGGATAAAAGGACATTTTAATCACTGCCTCTTCCTGGGAGCAGGGAACAGCATTCCCATGGCTCATCTCCTTGCAGGAATTCCCCCTGTCAGGAATTCTCCCAGTTCTTCCAGGGGCCAGATCCCACTGCCGGGTTCATCCTACACCCACCACCCTTGGGAAGATCCCAACCCTTTGTGCCTCTTCCCAGAGCTGGGAAATCTCTTCCCATTTTTCCTGACTCTGCCCTCTCCTTGAGGACATCTTCCTCCTCCACCTCATCCCCACCTCCTGCTTCATCCCGTTATTTGGGAGGATCCATCCATGGGATGTGCCATGAATTGATCCTTAAACCACAAAACAAGGAATAGGAGCCAGGAGAGACCTCTTGGATGGGGAAATCCCTGGGGTGATTCCAGGATCATTCCCCGGAGCTGAGTTTGAATTTGAGCCGAGCTGCTCCAGCAGAGCTGGAAGATCTGGCTCTGGGGGTGACAGCCCAGTCCTGCATCCATGAAAACAGCTGGGAATAACAGGAAGGCAGGAGCTGAAGAAACCTGGCAGCCTAACGTGGGCACAGGAGCTGTCGGGTCATGGAATCACAGAATTCCCAAGTGGGAAGGGACCATTGGGATCATTGATCCAGGACACCCCAGCAGCCCCACCCTGCTCCTGTCCAAGCACTCCTGGAGCTCTGGTGGCCTTGGGAATGTCACCATTCCCTGGGGAGCCCAGCTGGCCCTGAGGGAATAACCTTTTCCTGATATCCAAGGAAAAGCTGGATCTAAGTCCTGTCTGCACCCAGACTTCTCCTGCCCAGGATGGAAACTCCCTCCATGTAATTCCATACGGATCCAGGCTTCCCTCAAGACCTCTCAGTTCCCTTCAGACGCTCCAGAGATTTTGCTGGATAAATATTCCTTGGTTTTGGGTTTGTTTTTTTTTTTTGTTTTTTGGTTTTTTGGTTTTTTTTGTTTGTTTGTTTGGTTTTTTTTTTATAAATATTTCCTGCAGGCTCTAAAAGAGAGCCAAGTTTTTCCAGGGTGGACGGGTCTGGCTTTAGAGGAAGGGAGAGCACAGCAACCAGATCAGCTGGGAAAAGTGGGAATGAAGAGGAGGAGGAGCAGGGAGAGCAAACCTACTTGTGCTCCTTGGTCTTCTCCTTGCCCTTGCTGGAGCCGGTGGTGGAATATCGAGGGAATAAAAGGCAAACAAACTTTCAGTGCGCTGAGGAATCAGGGAATCATGGAATGCTTTGGGTGGAAAAGGACCTCCAAAATCTGTAATCCCAGCCCTGCCATGGCAGGGACACCTCCCCACTGTCCCCAGTGTCCAGCCCGGCCCTGGGCACTGCCGGGGATCCAGGGGCAGCCACAGCTGCTCTGGCAATTCCACCCCAGCCTGGAATTCCATCCCCACATCCCATCCAAACCTCCTCTCTCTCAGCTTAAAATTTGGGTGGGAGACATCCCTGCACGGTTTAGGATATCCCAGCTCCCAGCCCTGGCGCTGGAATCGAGGGGCATTCCCTGGATTTGTGCTTGGGGCCGTCAGTGCAGCACCACTGTGCAGGATGTGCAGGATTCCCGGACTCCATTCCGGGTTTGGGAACCTCCTAGGACGAGGACAGGGGAATGATTTTCCTTATCCCAAGGCAGAGATGCATCCATATCCCTCCTCCCGAGAAGCCTGTGCTGAAGGGAAAGGGCTGGATCTGGAAACGCTGATCCTTTCCTTCCCTTTTCCTTCTGAGATCCTGCTCCGCTCCCTGGCTTCTGTTTTGCTTCTCTCCCACATTTCTCTCTGCAGGTCCTGCCTCCCTGTTTTCCTCCCTGGATCCTTCTTCCCTGTTTTCCTCCTATTTTTCCTCCCCGCTCCTGTTCCCTGTTTTCCTTTTGGATCCTGCTTTTCTCCGTTTTCCTCCCTATTTTCCTCCCTGGACTCTCCGCCCTATTTTCTTCTCTCATTTCTGCTTCCCTCTTCTCCTCCCTGTTTTCCTCCGTATTTTCCTCCCTACTTCTCTCTCCATTTCTCTCCCTCTCCCCCGTTAATCGCCCTCATTGTCCTGCAGCAATTAGGGAGGAGAAAGCAATTTAGCAGCTCGGGAAGTAATTAAGGAGGCTGGAGTTAATTACAGCGGTTCCTCCGTCGGGCTGGGGACAGGAGAATGATTTCAGAGCCTGAAATTCCAGCTCCTTGTGCCCGAGCTGCTGGAAAACCATCCCGGGGAAAAAATAAATACTGAAGTGTTGCTGGATGGGTTTTGGGAGAATTCCAGAGGAGCTCCAGCATAAAATTGGACACTGGGAAACTGGGGAGAGCAGCACGGGCAGGGATCTCCTGATTTCTCCCTGTCCCGAATCCTGCTGTGAGAGCAGAGCGGGAAAAATAATAAAAATTATTCCCCCTCTAGCTGAGCTCCTCCTGGGAGCACCAAACCCCAGCTCGGCATTGGAAGAGCTGCCAGGAGAGGAATTAAATCATTCCACGCCTCCTCCCGGCGCTCAGGGAGCTGGTCCGGGTCCTGCTGGACACAGGGAGATGGGCTGGCCGGGATTCAAGGCAGGATCCCTGTGGGATCACATCCCTCTGATCTCACCGGGTGGGATCCTTCCCTCCCACAGCCCGGCTGGAAATCTCCTTCCCTTCCTGATCCAAACTGCCCTGGGTGGGCAGAGGGGCGGGGTGTTCCCTGGAGTCAGGATGGGATCCATCCCTGGGTGGGCAGAGGGTCGGGAATGCCCCATCCCTGGGTGGGCAGAGGGCCAGGATGACCCATCCCTGGGAACCATCCCTGGGTGGACAGAGGGTTGGGAATGTCCCATCCCTGAGGATCTGTCCCTGGGCAGGAAGAGGGGCTGGAATGTTCCTGGAGTCAGGATGGGATCCATCCCTGGGTGGGCAGAGGATTGGGAATGCCCCATCCCTGGGTGGGAAGAGGGGCTTGGATGTCCCATCCCTGAGGATCCATTCCTGGATGGGAAGAGGGGCTGGGATGTTCCCCGGAGTCAGGATGGGATCCATCCCTGGGTGGGTAGAGGGTTGGGAATGCCCCATCCCTGGGTGGGAAGAAGGGCTGGGATGTCTCATCCCTGGGCTCTGTCCTGGGGTGGGCAGAAGGGCCAGGATGACCCATCCCTGGGAACCATCCCTGGGTGGACAGAGGGTTGGGAATGTCCCATCCCTGGGATCTGTCCCTGGGCAGGAAGAGGTGCTGGGGTGTTCCCTGGAGTCAGGATGGGATCCATCCTGGGATGGGCAGAGGATTGGGAACGCCCCATCCCTGGGTGGGAAGAGGGGCTTGGATGTCCCATCCCTGAGGATCCATTCCTGGATGGGAAGAGGGGCTGGGATGTTCCCCGGAGTCAGGATGGGATCCATCCCTGGGTGGGCAGAAGGTCTGCAATGCCCCATCCATAGGATCCATCCCAGGGAATCACAGATCCTGTGTCCTTTCCCTCTTCCTGGAGGGAAAACACGGCCTGGATGAGGGATGAAGGAACATAGAGCATTCCAAGAGTTTTCCCTCTGTTTCCCTACTCCAAGTGCTCCCTGCACCTCTTCCCTCTCCTGATTCCTGCATCTGCTCCATCCCTGGCACTCGGATCAGGGTGTCCAGGTGGGTGACCACACCTCCTAAGGAATCCAGGATCATTTTCCAAGGGCCTGGTGGAACAGCCAATGCCAAATTCCTCTTTCTCCCTCCTTCCCTTTTCCCTGGGCCCTTCCAGTCCAACTCTCTCTGCCAAAGGTTGGGAGAGAGACTGTGGGCAGTCCTAGCTTGGGCTCAGGGGGCCTGGAATGGGCACAGCTGGAAAAATCCCATTTTATCCCTCAAAAAACTCAGTTTGGAGCGCTTTCCTCAGGAAAATGGCCTCACGTTCCTGCCCTGCTGCTGTTCCCAGGGGATTCTGCTGCCAGGGGCTGGAGCCCAGAGCTGGAAGGAATCAGGGACCAGGGAATTGGGATACCTGAACGGCAACACCAGGTGTTTTTTCTCTTTCCCTTTGGCCTTGGCTCTGCAATCCAAAGGAGCGATTCCATGAGTTGTGGTCCAGGGATGGATTCTCATCCTCCACCTTCTGCCCCCCAAACTCATCCACATGCACGGAGCAATCCAACAAAGCCAAGCCAGGAGTGTCCCACAGGGAGAGCTCTCTGGGCCAGGGCTTCCCAAGGATCCCAGGGAACGGGGAACAGAGGTGGGACAGCACTGGTAGGGCTGGAATGAGGGGGGGATGGATCCATGGATGGATGGATGGATGGATGTGATGGGATGGATCCATGGATGGATGGATGGATGGATGGATGGATGGATCAATGGATGGGATGGATCCATGGATCCGTGGATGGATGGATGGATGGATGATGGATGGATGGATGGATGGATGGATGGATGGATGGATGGATGGATGGGATGGATCCATGGATCCGTGGATGGATGGATGGATGGATGGATGGATGGATGGATGGATGGATGGATGGATGGATGGATGGAATGGATGGATCCAGGGAGGGATGGGATGGATCCGTGGATGGATGGATGGATGGATGGATGGATGGATGGATGGATGGATGGATGGATGGATGGATCCATGGATGGATGGAGGGGTGGATAAAGAAATGGATGGAAGGAAAGATGGATCCATGGATTGCTTGGAATACAGACAAATATGACTCTGGGATCCCCTTCAGAAACCCCTGACTAGAAGGAGATTTGTCCTTGCTGGGATTAGGAAGGACAGAGGGAATCCCAGGGCTGGGTGATCCCAGAAAAGGCCTTTCCCAGGATCCAGACCCCATGCAGGGACTGCTCCCATCCATGCACACACCACTCCCAAAGCGAGAAGGGACACCACGTCCTGTACCTGGGATCTTCGGGGTCTTCGCTGTTGGGAGGAGACGGAGCCAGGAGGAGGAACGTGAGGAATTAATGAACATTCCCAACGGGACACAGCCTCCCCCAGCCCACGGGGAGAGCAGGACAGGGGGAGGGGCTGATCCCAAATCCCAGGATTGGTTTGGGTGGGAGGGACCCTAAGGATCATCCCATTCCAATCCCAGCACCTCCCACTATCCCAGGGTGCTCCAACCTGGCCTGGGGCATTCCCAGGGGTCCAGGGGCAGCCACAGCTTCTCTGGGAATCTCATCCCAGCCCTTCCCCAGCCCTCCCAGCCAGGAATTCCTTCCCAACATCCCATCCTTCCCTGCCCTCTGGCAGTGGGAATCCACTCCCTGTGTCCTGGCACTGCAATCCTGGTATCACCGTGTGGGATGGGGTGCAGAGGGAGCACGGGATGAGGCTGACCTGTACCCCAAATCCTGCATTTATGCCGGGATCAGCACCTCTCTGTAGGATGTGGGGACTGGGATGAGGGCAATCCCCCCCAAAACTCTCAAAATCTCAGATCCCCACCCAAAATCTGGGGTCCCTCCCACCAGGACATTTTTGGTACCTTGCCACTGCCTTGTATCCATCGTTAAACTTAATCCTGGATGAGGCACCGGAGAGAAAGAGAGAAAAGAATCCCAATCAAACCCCAATGTCAGAATTCCTGAGGGAGCAGGGACACCCCTTCCCAGGAGGATGGGGCTGTGTCCAAGCTCCGGGTGCTCCAGGGAGGGAATTCCAGCTGTGCATCCAGCCCAGCACGTTCCACTCCCCCTATTCCCTGGAAAAACCCAGCAGGAGGAGCGGGAGCTGCCTCCAGCACTTCCAGAATTATCCATCACTCCTGCTCCATCTGGGAATCTCCTCCACCGAGACTGGCTGGGGGCAATTTACATTCCCAGAATCCAGGAAAAATCTCCAGGCTCTGGAAGTTCTGCCCTGGGACTCACAACAGAACCTGCTCCGTTGGTTTGAACCCTTTCCTGATTTTCAGGATTCTTGGGATGCATTTTTCTTCCCAAGAAATTTAATGGCACATTAAATGATTAACATAATTTAATTAAATTTAATGGGAGGGGGTTGGAAAAAAATATAGAAAACTTTGTGATTTATTTTTCTTGGGATGGAAAGGATCCCAAACTCCCTGTTCATCCTGGTGGTGGCACTGTGACATCCCAGTGATCCGTGCCCAAATGCCACGTGGATTTGGGAATTTTGGACATGGGTGAATCACCCTGTGTCCCAAATTCCAACCATTCCCAGCACTGATCCGTGTCCCCAAGTGCCACATCCATACGGGAATGGCAACGCCCTGGGGCAGCCTGCGGGGATTTTCATCCCAAGTTCCGCCACTCCTGGCACAGATCCCAACTTTGGAGCAGGTGCCAGAGGGATAATTAGCGACAGGCAGTCGGACAAGGCTCGGACCCGCCGGGACACGGAAGAAAAGCTTCCATCAATAATTCAGCGGGAGCAGATTCCTTTCGGCTCCTGGCCATGAATATTTCACGGACAGCCCCTATCGGGTGGTGCTCCCCGGGGATCTCGGTTTCCAGGGGGCTGGGAGCCGGGCTCAGCCGGGTTTTGGCAATTCCTGAACTGCCTCTGGAAGTGCCCAGTCCTCTTGACTTTTCCTGGGAGTCTGAGGGTGAGTCTGTGTCTGAATAAATCCCGGGATTGCAGAATCCCGGAACGGTTTGGGTGGGAAAGGGCTTTAGAGCTCATCCCATCCCAAGGGCAGGGACAACTCCCACTATCCCAGGTTCTCCATCCTGGCCTTGGACACTCCCAGGGATCCAGGGGCAGCCACAAATTCCCTGGGAATTCCATCCCGTCCTCACAGGGAAGAATTCCTTTCCAATATTGGATTTTTCCCATTCTTTTCTGTTTTCCTCATTGGAACACATGTCTAGCTTTTTGAAGGATCCTGTCCTGAGACTTTTTTTTTAATCCAGGTTGGATTTCTTAGTTCTTTATTTCCCCATTCTGGATCCTTTCCTGCAATTCCTTTTCCTGCAATTCCTTTGGATGTGTTTGGTTAAAGTTCCAAATGGATCAAGGAGCCAAAGCCATTCCAGGGCCCTGGAACATGGGAAGGTTCCACCTCTGATTCCTGGCTCCTTCATCCCTGGATTCTGTGTGGGATGAGCAGATTCCGAACTTGGGATCCCCAGGGAAACGCAAAAATGGAATTTAACAGATCCAAGCCTTGATGCGTTTTCCTGGATTCAAGGAATTTCTTTGGAGAGCAAAACTTTGGAGGTGAATCAGCCCTGGAGAGGGGTGGGATCTGCTGTGGGAATTTACCTGGAATGCTGATCTTCTTCTGCTTCGTCTCCAAGGCTTGAGAATTTAGAGGGAGAGAGGAAAAATTCCAGCTGTGATGTGAGGATAAAGGGCTCTTCCATTGTTTTATAAAGCCAGGAGAAGCTTGGGAACACTCTGGCACAGCAAAGCACTCCATGCATGGCTGGAACCCCAGGATCCACCCAGGCCACTTCCCGCTGTGTCCACAGGATCCAGGTTTGTCCCAGACTGGATTTTGGGGAATATTTGACCAATATCCCACCTTTTCCAAATGGTTCCCTCCTGCCTGGCCTCCTTTTCCCACTCCTTATTTTTCTTTGGGATGGATTTGCTCAAACCCCAAAGGAAAAGTGGGAATGGGTGTGTGCTGTACCCTGTGCCAGGATTCCTGGAAGGAGGAAAAGGGAATTCCCAGCCTTTGGAGAGCCCTGCCATCATCCCAGTGATGGAAAGCCCTTCCCATCCCTTGGAAAGCTGCAGGATTGCTTCGTGGGGGGGTCCTGTTTACGCAGAAATTCCTCAATTTTGGGAAATTCCCAAGCAGAGCTGTCCACGTGGATCTGCAGACACGGGAGGGTCACACATTCCCAGAGACATCCTGGGAAAAGAAGGAACTGAAGGCAAAGAATTCCCTGTGTCAGACCAAGGGATCAGCCTGGACCCAGCAGAGGCCAAGGAAGGCACCCAGGAAAAGATGGATCTGCTTCCCCCTGGAGCTGGCAGCTCCACAGCACAATCCCCAAAATCCTGCATGTGCTCTGCTCCATGGGAATGGGACGAGGCTTGTCCTGGAGGGATCTTCCTCTGCTTCCAGAGCTGCCAAAATCCAGGATCTCCAGGCTCAACCCTCTCTGGGATGTCTGTGCCCAAACCCCAGGGGATTCTCCAGGTGGAAAAGGGAGCTGGGAGTGGGGTGGGAGAAAGGCAGAACAGGGAAGGGAATGCCTGGGATTGTGAGATCAGTGATTGGAAAAATGGAAATTAAACCAGGTCCCTGTGTCCAGGAACAGATTTTGGATAAAGGATGGAATGACAGGGAAAGGGAGAGGTGGAAAAGGTTTAAACTGCAAAAGGCTGGATTTAGATGGGATTTTGGGAAGGAATTCTTTCCTAGGGGGGTGGGGAAGGGCTGGGATGGAATTCCCAGAGCAGCTGTGGCTGCCCCTGGATCCCCGGGAGTGCCCAAGGCCGGGCTGGACACTGGAGCAGCCTGGGATCCTGGAAAGTGTCGGGATTGGAAAGGGATGAGTTCTAAGGTCCCTTCCCAGCCAGAACATTCCATGGTTTCACAATTCCCTGTCTCCAGGGCTGTGGATTGGCCTGGCCCACCATCCCTGAGGCTGCTCCTGTCACATCCCAGGGACAGGGAGTTCCCTGCCTTGCTTATCCCACTTTTCCTTGTGTATCCCACTCCCCTTTTCCATCCCATCCTTCCCCCTGCCCACAGACCTTCCATCCATGTGGGAAATGGTGAATCCAGGGGGTCCCTGGGCTGGGAGCTCAGCGGGACTGGGATGGGGAATGAGGATGAGGAAGGATGAGACAGGGTCCAACAGGAGCCCTCCCCATCCCACCGAATTTCCTGTCAGAAATGCAGCTCTGGAAACACCAGAATTCCTACTTTTATTCTTCCAATCCAAATTGCTCCCAGATCTGGGATCTGTAAGTGGTGGAGAAGGAAAGGCCTCCCAAAGGAGCCGAGAGATTTTGGTTCCCAAAGGAATTTTAACCAAAGCCCTTCCTTGGATTCCAAAGGATGATTTGCATCCGAGTGCCTTTGGATCCTTCCCAAAAGCTGGAATATGGAACCTCTCACCTTTCTTTCTTTATTCCCATCTGGTTTTGATTCCTGGTAAATTCCAGCATGTTTGCTATAGCCTGAGCCAGACATTCCTTGGAGCAAAATCTTCCAGGAATTCTCAGTGAAAACAGGGATAAAATCCCATTAAAACCCCAGAGGTGCTGAGAGCTGGGAATTGTTTGGGATGGGGGATAAACCTTTCCCATCCCAGGGAATTTTCTGTATTTCCAGTATTCCCTGCATCGTCCCCTTCCATGCCTCTATTCCTGTTATCCCTAAAAAAACCTCATTTAAGCAGCTTTGCTTTGGGAATCTCCCTCTCCCAAATTTATCTCCACATCCTCCCTCATCCCTGATTTCCACGAGAAAGCGCTGCAGGAATTCCTGCCCCTCCCAGCCAGAATTGATCCAGGCTGACTGGGAATCCCGGGATGGATGATCCAGGTCCTGATATCCAACAGAATCCATGGCCCAGCCAGGGAAAAGGCAGGGCAGGGTGGGATGGGATAATGGGATGGGATGGGATGGGATGGGATGGGATGGGATGGGGTGGGATAGTGGGATGGGATAATGGGATGGGATAATGGGATGGGATGGGATGGGATGGGATAATGGGATGGGATAATGGGATGGGATAATGGATGGGATGGGATGGGATGGGATAATGGGATGGGATAATGGGATGGGGATAATAGGATGGGATAATGGGATGGGATGGGATAATGGGATGGGATAATGGGATGGGATAATGGGATGGGATAATGGGATGGAATAATGGGATGGGATAATGGGATGGGATAATGGGATGGGATGGGATAATGGGATGGGATGGGATATTTTCCATTGGAAGGGACCTGCAGGAATCACCTGGTCCAACTCGGCCCCATCTGAAGCAGAGCCAGTGTTAAATCCCGTCATTATGAGCCTTCTGTGTCCTTCCTGCCATCCCTTATCCTGCAGGAATTCAGGAGCTTTTCCCTTCCTGTGGCTGAGCTCCTCTTGGGATGACCCTTGGGATTTCACCTGAAATTCCCTTTCTTTGGCTCCTTCCCAAACTCTTTCATCACATCAAGAAGAACCACAGCAAACAAACCTTCGTGCACACACAGGGAGCTCATTCCCATGGGAATGGGTGATCCCAGGATTTGGGGACAGGACTTGGAGAGGGGAGGGCACCTCAAAGGCAAGGCAGTGTCCCAGCCCAGACCTCCACCCGGGATCCCATTCCAAGGCTGCTTTTCTGGCTGATCCATGACTTCTCCTCCCCACCAGCAGCCCAGGAATGGGAATCCAGGGACGATTCCTGTGGGAGATCCATTGGGAAAAGGCAAGGAGCAGCACAGCACTGCAGGGCCTCTCCCTACCTGGTGTCCAGGGACCCCTGGCTCAGGGAATCCCCCTCTCCCAGGAGCTCATCCTCGCTGTGGAAATACAGCTCGTCCTCTTCCATCCTGGTGGGAACACCGCAGACATCAGCCCTGTCCTTCCTGGGACTCAGGATCCCAAAGTCCTTAGGGCTGGATTAGCTCTCTGAATCCGACCATTCCCAGCACTGCCACCCCTGATCCGTGCCCCCAAGTGCCACCTCCACAGGGATTTGGAATCCCTCCAGGAATGGGGACTCCACCCCTGCCCTGGGCAGCTGTGCCAGGGATGGGCAGCTCTTTCCAGGCAGGAATTGTTCCCAATATCCAACCTGGAGCCTCCACCCAGGACACGGCTCTGCACATCCCATGGTAGGTAAATTCCAAAACTCTTCCTAAAATGGGGAAGCTCCTCTGGGAATTCCAGCCCAGCCCCTCCCCACCCTTCCAGCCAGGAATTTCTTCCCAAGATCCCACCCCAAGCTCTCCTTTCCCAGTGGGAAGCCATTCCCTGGCTCCTGGCCCTCCATCCTTGTTCCCAAGTCCCTCTCCAGCTCTCCTGGAGCCCCTTGAGGCTCAGGAAGCGGCTCCAAGTTCTCCCTGGATCCTTAATTTTTTGCTTTAATCCCACAGAGCTGCATCCCACAGGATCCATCTGATGAGAAACCGGAAAACCCAGCCTGGAGCCATCCCAGCAGCATCCTCCAATTCCCTGGAATCCTGGAATCCCGGACTGGTTTGGGTGGGAAGCAACCTTAAACCCCACCCCGTCCCACCCCTGCCACACATCCCGCTGTCCCAGGCTGCTCCAAATCCCATCCAACCTTTCCTTGGACACTTCCACGAGGGATGGAGCATCCATCGTGCTCCCTGCATCCCCAAATCTCGGTGGCACAGGCAGGTCTCTGATATCCCATCCCAGACAGCCTCACCCCCCTTCCAGCCGTGCCATTCCTGGCTCCCTGCCCGGCATCCTCCTGTTTCATCCATCGCCACATTCCCGCTCTGCCTCGTCCCGGTTCGCTGAGCGCGCTTCCAATTTGCTTGAAAATTCCCTGGATCCAGCCCAGTTCCCACAGTTAATGAACTGCCTTGGAGGGATGAGAGCAATTAGAGGGATATTCCCCGTCGTAATCAGTGGGGGGAAAGCCATTTTTCCCCTTTTTTTGGCCACAATGAGGTGCTAATCCCTGATGGAATGTGGTCCAAAATGGGATAACCCCAGAGGGGGAGAAATTGGGATGGAAAAAGCAGCTGATTCCAAGGGCTCTGTTCAGATTCACAGCTCCAGGCTGGGCTGCTGTGCGGATTTAGGGATTTGACAGTGCCCAGAGAATGTTGCCCTCAGAGGAATTTTCAAGCCGAAATGGTTGTGATACTCCACGATTCCATGATTTGGGAGTGCAGGGGTTGTCCTCCTTTACCCATCACCACGGAAGTGTTTGATCCATGAGGAGCAGGCAGGGAACGTGGAGTTCCCAAGGCAGCTGTGGGTGACACCAGGACCCAGCTCTGCCTTCACTGCCCCCCTCTCCCAACTCCAGAGTCTCCCTCCCACCTCCACCTCGTTCCCTAAGAATTCCAGCAACCTCCTGGGCTTTGACATCTCCCCTCTTCCAGCTGCTCCCTTTTCCAATGGATTCGAGAGTTGGACCCATTGACAAAGCCACCTCGGACAACACAACTCCAAAAACTGTGGAAAGCTGCCTGGAAAAGCCACCTTAGCATTCCATGAATCCCCTCGTGGCTGCAAATCCCGGATTCACAGAATCCCAGAAGTTGGAAAATCCCTCCAGGATCATCGAGTTTAACTTGTCACCAGCCCAGAGCACTGAGTGCCACCTCCAGGAATTCCTTGGACACCTCCAGGGATGGGGATTCCACCATGCAAGGATTGTGCCCTGAGTATCCATAGGGTCATGGAGAAGGGGTCCCAGCTCAGACTCCATCCCAACGGAGTCTCCTGCAGCATTCCCAGTCACTGGGCTGGGATTGCAGCTGGTTCCAGCAGCTTTGTACCAAGGAATGTCGGGATTCAGTCCCTGGGATTGTTCCCAGCCAGGGGCAGATCCCAGGAGCTCACAAAGATGCCCAAGGAAAGCCATGGATCCCTAAAAGAAGGGAAAACTGGAACTTCCCTTGGAAGAACTGGAAGTGTTCCACCTGCCACTTTGGGATTCCTCAGGAATTCACAGCAGGAATCCCCTGGTGTGGGATTTCACTTATCCTGGGAGTGAGTGAGATCCCAATGGCTGCTCTGGATCCTCCTCAAGCCTGGGAGCACCATGGACACCTGAGAGTGCACCTGGACCTAAATCCTACCAGTGGGGCCTGGCCAGGAGCCAGACCCTTTATCCCCTCAGGATCTGCATGGAATGAAATTTTCCTTCCATGTGCTACAATCCTGGAAGTTCAGCCCTGTCTGTGTGTGGTGGAGCACCAGGAGCTTCTGGGGCCACCTGGGCCCCAGTCTCACCTGGAGCTGTTCCATGGATCCTCACCTGAATTCCGTGGATCCACCAGTGAGCCCTGACCTGTATCCAGACCCTTTATCCCCTTGGGATCTGCATGGAATGACATTTTCCCTCCAAGTGCTACAATCCTGGAAGTTCAGCTCACTCAAGGTGTGGTGGAGCACCAGGAGCTTCTGGGGCCACCTGGACCCCACCCTCACCTGGAGCTGTTCCATGGATCCTCACCTGGATTCCATGGATCCACCAGTGAGCCCTGACCTCCATCCAGATCTTTTATCCACTCGGGATCTGGATGGAATGAGACTCTCCCTCTCTGTGCTACATTTCTGGAAGTTCAGCTCTGTCCTGGAGTACCAGGACCTGCTGGAGGACACCTGGATCCTTCTGTCACCTGGAGCTGTTCCATGGATCCACCTGTTAGCCCTGACCCCCATCCAGACCCTTTATCCCCTCGGGATCTGCATGGAATGACATTTTCCCTCCAAGTGCTACAATCCTGGAAGTTCAGCTGTGTCCTGGATCACCACAGCCTGCTGGAACAACCTGGATCTCACCCTCACCTGGAGCTGTTCCATGGATATACCAGTGAGCCCTGACCTGCATCCATACCTTTTATCCCCTTGGGATCTGCATGGAATGACATTTTCCCTCCGTGTGCTATAATCCTGGAAGTTCAGCTCTGTCCTGGATCACCAGGACCTGCTGGAATAACCTGGATCTCACCCTCACCTGGAGCTGTTCCATGGATCCACCTGTTAACCCTGACCCCCATCCAGACCTTCTATCCCCTCAGGATCTGCATGGAATCACATTTTCCTCCACATCCTACAATCCTGGAAGTTCAGCTGTGTCCTGGATCACCAGGACCTGCTGGAATGACCTGGATCCCAGTCTCACCTGGAGCTGTTCCATGGATCCTCACCTGAATTCCATGGATCCACCAGTGAGCCCTGACCTGCATCCAGACCCTTTATCCCCTCGGGATCAGGATGGAATGACATTTTCCCTCCATGTGCTACAATCCTGGAAGTTCAGCCCTGTCTGTGTGTGGTGGAGCATCAGGAGCTTCTGGGGCCACCTGGATCTCACCCTCACCTGGAGCTCTTTCATGGATCCTCACCTGGATTCCATGGATCCACCAGTGAGCCCTGACCTGTATCCAGATCTTTTATCCACTCGGGATCTGGATGGAATGAGACTCTCCCTCTCTGTGCTACATTTCTGGAAGTTCAGCTCTGTCCTGGAGTACCAGGACCTGCTGGAGGACACCTGGATCCTTCTGTCACCTGAAGCTGTTCCATGGATCCACCTGTTAGCCCTGACCCCCATCCAGACCTTTTATCCCCTCAGGATCTGCATGGAATGACATTTTCCCTCCAAGTGCTACAATCCTGGAAGTTCAGCTGTGTCCTGGATCACCAGGACCTGCTGGAATGACCTGGATCTCATCCTCACCTGGAGCTGTTCCATGGATATACCAGCGAGCCATGACCCCCATCCAGACCCTTTATCCCCTCGGGATCTGCATGGAATGACATTTTCCCTCCAAGTGCTACAATCCTGGAAGTTCAGCTCTCTCAAGGTGTGGTGGAGCACCAGGAGCTTCTGGGGCCACCTGGATCTCACTCTCACCTGGAGCTGTTCCATGGATTCTCCAAGGGCAGGAGATGCCCTTTAGAGCAGCACTGGGATGACTCTGCCCTTTCCCAACAATCCAGGCCCTCCCAATCCCCCCACAATCCCACATCCAGGAGCTCCTCATCCCGTTACCTGCGGAAGCTCCTCTCCGTGGGTTGCTGGTTGGATTTCCCGGGAGAGGCGTCGGAGCCGTGCCGGTGGCCGGACAGGAGGCTGTCGGTCTCCAAGGAATACCTTCCATCCCCCTCCGAGTGCACGCTGGGCGTCTCCAGGAACTCCTTGTCATTCCAGGTGCTGCCCACCGTCCCGTCCAGGGCCTGGTAGCGGATCTCGATGGAGATGCTGGTCTGCAAGGCAGGGAGATGCAATCAGTGCCCGTGGAATATCCCGGGAAACCCGAAAAAGTGGGAAGGGCATCGGCTGTTGGATATTTTAACCTCGCTGATCCCAGATTTTCTCCGTTCCTGAACACTTGGGGAGCAGCTTTTGGCAGGAGAGGGATCTGACCATGGTCCTGATTCGTCAGGAATTCTCGGTGCATCCCAAACCTGTGAAAACCCCGGGAGAGCTGCAAGCCCTGGGAGCAGCTGAAGGCACCAGGAGAAGATGGAGTTCCCTGGGGCTCCTTGGTCCATCACTTTGTTGGGAATTTTACCCTGGGATACTGCTAATCCATGGATTTGTGGTGCTCTACCCCAGCCTGGCCCCGTCTCCTGGCAGGGCAGGGATTTTTTTAGGAATGGGGAGTCTTGGTTTGGTCCTGGTTTGGATCTCCCAGTCTGGGTGGGACTTGGGGACATGGAGGGAGCTGGTTCTGGCTGTGTCCAAGCTTCATCTCAAACTTCTCATAAATCATGGAATCCTGGAATGGTTTGGGTGGTTGGGGAGGAAATAGAAAAATCTTATGAGTGCCTAGCAAGTAGTTCTGAAACAACAGCTGAAATAGAGATGTTGGCAGTGTTTGACACAGACGCTGAAAACAGCCGTGTGAAGGTTTGAGGCCTCCTCCTTTGTTTAGATGATACCAAATGCCACAAATACCAAAGAACCAACAGACATCCTGCCCCAAGCCTGGCAGGAAAGGTCTGAAGATAAGGGTTACAGATAGAAAGCCATAAACATGGGAATTTAGTGATTCCTATGGGTTGCATGCAAACATTAGGAAATTAGTATATTGTATTAGATTGGTTATTGGAAATTAGAATATTCATCATAGAAAAATACTTATTGTATTGCAAATGGGAAATCGCTCTCTTGCCTCTCTAATCTCTCTCTAAGCTCTCTCTTACCCCCTTGCTCTCTCCATGCTCTACACCTCTCTTACACCCACGCACTTATAATAAAATACAAACCTGAGGAACAGAAACTAGTAACTCCTGAGTCTGTGCAGCGACCGACCAACAACCCACCCCCACACTGGGTGGGAAGGAACCCTAAAACTAATCCCATTCCCATTCCACCTCCCCCGTATCCCAGGCTGCTCCAAGCCCCTCCAGCCTTTCCTTGGACACTTCCAGGGATCTAGGGGCAGACACAGCTTCTCTGGAAATTCCATCCCAGCTGCTCCTCGCCAGGAATTCCTTCCCAATATCCCATATCCCATCTCTAATCTGGACCTCCTTGTATTAAGCAACTCTAAGTAAATTCCTCTCTCTTTTCCATGTGGCCATTCCCATCTTACTCCAGGTTTCAGCAGGTTCAGGTCTGGAGCTTTCAAGTCTTTTTCTCCCTAAAATTTTTTCATTTTTTCTCCCTAAAATCTTTCCCTGGATTCCAAATGGAGTCAAGTCTGTGAGATTTCACCCTGCTGCTTTTGCTTCCATGGCCAAAATCCTTCTCAAAGCTCAGATTTGGACAAAGCAAATTGGGGGGAAAAAGCCAAAAACCAATTCCCTCTCCTAAAAAAAAAAAAAAAACACTCTTTTGAAAAGCTGACAGCTGCTGCTGAGATTAAAGTACAAGGAAAAAGCACTTTTCCACCTCCACTCTGCTTCCATGGAGAAATTATCTGTTATTTTGGGTTCAAAACCAATGAATTTTAGATAAAAACACAAAAAAAAGGTTAAAAAGATGGGAACATTTCTTACAGAAATCCTCCTTTCCCTGTGTTTATGTTTAAGAGGAGGTGCAGCCGCCTCACTTGCCCCTAACAAGGGGATGATGGAAGGCTGGAAAATCCAAGATTTGGGAAGATAACAGCAATTCCAAGGGGATTGTGTACATTCCGAACGTGACAGCCAAAGGGTGACTCAGTCCCAGCTGGGAATGGAGCTCTGGGGGAAGGTTTTGATTGATTTCTCTTTTTTTTTTTTTTTTTTTTGGCAAAACTCAAATTTGAGTCAATCAGACCTAATTTCCCCTCTGTTACCCCCCACAAAGCTGTTGGAGAATGTAAAAAAAAAAAAAAAAAAAAAGAAAAGAGAAGGAAAAACAGGGATCAAAGTTGGAATATTTAGATTTTCACATTTTCAGACACTTGAGGTTAAAATCTCCTTTTCCAGCTGGATTTATAAATTTAAAAATCCTTCCAAGCCAAGAAAAATGAAGGATGCAACAAAGTGAAAGATTTATGGGATGAGTGGGATCATCTCTTGGAAGGGCAATTAGGAAGTGTGGGCTGGAATCAGGAGAAATTTCTGACGGAAACAATGGAATGGGAAAGAAAATGAAGAAGGAGAAACTTCCCTGCAAAGCTGGGAGGGGTTGATCTTTCCCTGGGGGTTTTTAATAGATTTTTTATGGATTTTTTTTTTCCCCTACTGCTTGAGAAAAATTAATTCAGAGTCATCCTGGTTTTTCTGTTGTAGGAGACAGGACATGGCCAGAATTTTGCTCCTGGCTCCAGCGTTCCTGGAGTTTTTAATCTCCTGGCCAAGGCAATAAAGTCAGGAGGGAGGATGGGAGCTGCCAGGAATGGTTTTCAGCCAGCCCGGAAAAAGGAAAAAAATTTGCAACCTTTCCTTCAGGTTCCATTATGGAAAAATTCCCAGAAACTGCCTCAGCATGGGTGGGAAAGGACCTTAAATCCCATCCCATTCCTATCCCGACACCTCCCATGGTCCAGGGTGCTGCCAGGGATCCAGGGATTCTCTGGGAATTCCAGCCCGGCCAGGAATTCCTTCCCAAGCTCCCCTTTCCCAGCGGGAGCCATTCCCTGGCTCCTGCCCCTCCAGCCCTTTCCCAAATCCCAGCTCTCCTTTCCCTCTGCAAAAGGCTCCGAGGATTCCCTGGATCCTGCCCTGATCCAGCTGCACATTCCCGGCTCTCCCAGCCTGGCATTGGATCCATCCCCATCCCAGCTCCTCTCTGGGAAGGATTTTTGGGGATCCAGGGGCTTCACTGGGAATTTGGGATCCCCTTTCCCTTTTCCATCCCTGACTTCCATAAAAATCCCTCGGGATGGATCCTGAGTATCCTTTATCCCAGAATCCCCAACACCTCCCACCATCCCAGGTGGTTCCAACCTTTCCTCTGAGACACTGCCAGAGATCCAGGGATTCTCTGGGAATTCCAGCCCAGCCAGGAATTCCTTCCCAAGATCCCAGCCCAAGCTCCCCTTTCCCAGTGGAAGCCATTCCCTGGCTCCTGCCCCTCCAGCCCTTTCCCAAATCCCAGCTCTCCTGGAGCCCCTTGAGGCTCAGGAAGCGGCTCCAAGGATTCCCTGGATTTTCCCCTGATCCAGCTGCACATTCCCAGCTCTCCCAGCCCCGGGAACAGCTCCGTGGCTTCTTCTGGACTCTAACTCTGTTTTCCCAGGACGTTGGATGGTTGGAAAATCCCTGAAGGCACCTGGAATCCCATCATTTCCACCCCTCTGGGAAAAGCAGGATGAGAATCCCCCGCAGCCCGGGGTCCCCACCCCTCATCCCGAGCCCCCACTCCGAAGGAAAAGCTCCCCCTGTTCGGATCAGCCGCCGTTTCCCTCGCTGAGCTCCCACCTCCCGGGAGCCGTTTCCCATGGAAACGGAGTTTTGGAACTCGCTTGGAAACGCAGCTATTTCTGACCCTGATATCCAGCCCCGGGGGTTGCATTAGAAATCAGCCTCCCCCTTTCCCCGGGAAGCCGCTGCCTCATCCAGCACCAAGGACAGGGGCAGATGTGCGGAATTCTTGGAATTAGCCGGGAGGAGAGCAGGATTCCATGAAGGGGCTTCTCCTCTGGGGATAGAGGGAATTGGACCAATGGAAACCAGGAATCCAGTTCTGAGGAGGGAGGGAAAATGCAAGGAGTGCAGATGTGCTCGGGAAAAAAATAATCCCAGCTGCTCTCTGGTTTATTGGGAAGTTGCCTGATAAGAATTGCACTCTGAAGGAGGAAAATCCCATATTTTTAGGATCCTTCAGTGTCACATGAGGCAGAGAGGAAAAATCAACGGGAGGAAGCTGAGCTCTCCCAAATTCCTAATGGTAAAATAATGAGGATTTTGGAATTAAATAACCCAGGCGTGAGAAGAGGGCTCTGAGCCTGGGCTTGGGATGAAATCCTGGAATCTCAGACTGGAATCCCATCTCATTCCAACCCTGACACCTCCCACTGTCCCAGCCTGGCCTTGGACACTGCCAGGGATCCAGGGAGTCCCTGGAAATTCCACCCCAGCCTCTCCCCACCCTTCCAGCCAGGAATTCCTTTCCAATATCCCACATATCCTTCTGGCAGGGGGTGGAACTGGATGAGGTTTAACTTTCAACCCAAACCATTCCATGATTCCATGATAAAGGATGCTCAGAATCCATTCAGTGGGACTTTTTACAGAAATTGAGGATGAAAAAGGGAGGAAAGAGGAAGGGAGACTCTTCCTGGAGCCCCGAGATTCCAAGTGAACCCCCTTGTTCCTGAAATTCCTTCCCAGAGAGGAGTCAGGCTGTGGATGGATCCAATGCCAGGCTCTGGATCCCAGGCCTAGGAGAGCTGGGAATGTGAAGCTGGATCAGGGAAGGATCCAGAGAATCCTGGAGCTGCTTCTCGAGCCTCAAGGGGCTCCAGGAGAGCTGGGATTTGGGAAAGGGATGGAGGGGCAGGAGCCAGGGAATGGCTCCCACTGGGAAAGGGGAGCTTGGGTTGGGATCTGGGGAAGGAATTCCTGGCTGGGCTGGAATTCCCATGGGATCCCTGCATCCCTGGCAGTGTCCAAGGAAAGGCTGGAGCACTCTGGGATGGTGGGAGGAGTTTGCATTGTTATGAGATGGGATTTAAAGTCTCTTCCCACCCAAACCAATGTGGAATTCAGTGATTCCATCCTGGGCTTTGGTTCCCCCGTCCGTGCTGGGATCAAACCGGATCTATCCCTGCTTTTTCCCCATCCCAGACTTCCCACACTTCTCCAATCCAGGCTGCTCTGTGCATCCTCCGGACATTCCCGGCTGCCCCATCCCTTCCAACCAGGAGTAATGGGATCGAGGCAAGGCTGGGGATCCAGGTGGGAACAGCGACATTCCCATTCCCACAGATTCAGCAGGAATCACACAAGTGTGGGAGTCCAGAGCAGTCCTCTGGCCTCCTTGGGGTCTCAAAACTCCCTGGCCAGGGTCTCAAAGACCCCTGAATGAGATCCAGGTGTCTCAGGCACTGAATTCAAACCCCTGGGGGAAATCACCAACACAGAGGGAATGGAAACAAGCCACCAAAATTAGTAAAGTGTTAGAATGTAGATAAATAGACTTTTGGGAAAGTTTGTGATAAAGGACACGTGGCCAAGATGGAGAATTTTGGGGTGTGGATACATCTTCCTCCTTCTTCTCCATGTCATCCATGCTGGGTGACATGCTGGCACTGTCAGATTGGATGGGGTCAGAGCTGGACTGTTTAACAAGACTGTATTGTATTGGAAAATAGTTATAAACATTTAGCACATAATTTAGACTATGTAAGATCAGCCCTGCCTTCAGCAGGCAGATTCCATCCTGGATGCCCAGCTGGGAAGACCGCTGTTAGCCAGGCAAAGAGTTCCTGAGACAAGAAATAATAAACAATCCTTGAAGCCTTTGAAAACTGTCTCCTGCAATCTCTCATTGGCGGCTTTGGGAAAAACAGGATTTAAACCACCTACATGTCCTCCTGAGGTGATCTCAAGGCTAAGGAGACACCTCGGGCAGGGACAGCCAGGACACACAAGGAATGTGACGCACCTGAATGGCGGCGTTGTTGTCGTCGATGAGCGTGTCCGTCACCTCCAGCTGCCCTTCCGCCACCACCTTCTGCAGCACCATGCGGAACGTCCCGACCAGCCTGCGGAGCAGAGCACGGCTGTGACTTCATTGCTCCCACATCACATTTCCTGGGAGGGGATTTTTTCTGATGAAGCAGAGATGGGACCTCTGGGGTGCTTTGGGAAGTGTGGTTTATTTCTCTTCTACATCGGGAACGGTGAGTTTGTCTCACAGATTTTCACCACGTGGCTCAGAAGTCACAGGACTTCCGATTACAGGACCCTTTAAGGGTTTATTCACCAATAAAACACTGCCAGCAAGAATAGTTATGTTTCTAACCCAATACTAAGATATTTCATCTTATTGACTCATACTCCAGTGTGAGCTTGCTTAGCCAATCATGTTATAGCACACAAACCTACAGTGCTGCACTCTAAAACTTCTGGTGACCTTTGTAACCACTTTTAATTGTTTTTTATATCTTAAACTATAAATTATAAACTTTCCTCTACTCAGTTTAACATGTCTCTACTTTAGACTATAAATCCTAAAATACATTAGACTATTCTTGCTTCCAGCACCGAAGTTTGGGAATCTTCTCCAAGGTTTAAGATCAAATCCTGTGTTTGAGTTTTGGCTCACAGGCCTAATGTTTTCATCTTATTGACTCATAATCCAGTGTGAGCTTGCTTAGCCAATCATGTTATGGCACACAAACCTACAGTTTGTGGATGAGCTTATAGGTCCCTTTCAACCCAAACCATTCCATGATTCCATGATACTCCATGATAACTCAGAATCCACTCAGTGGGATTTTTATCGAAGTTGGGGATATAAAAGGGAGGAAAGGGGAAGGGAGACCCTTCCTGGGGTCTCAAGAATCCAAGTGAACCCCATTGTTCCTGAAATTCCTTCCTAGAGAGGAATGCTGCACTTTAAAACTTCTGGTTACCTTTGTAACTGCTTTTATTATTTTCTATATCTTAAACTCTAAACGCTAAATTTTCTCTACTCAATCTAACACGTCTCTACTTTAGACTATAAATCCAGATTCTTGCTTCTGACACCTAAGTTTGGGAGTCTTCTCCAAGGTTTCGAATCAAATCCTGTGTTTAATTCTAAGCTTTGGCTTATAGGCCTAGTGTTTTGAGATTTCCCTGCATTTTGAATTCCAGCAGACAGGAAATCCCGGGAGTTTTCATGGGAAAAGTGCTTTGCTGTCTGAGAAGTTGTGTGGGGCTCTGCTTCCCATTTTCCTGAGGAAGAGGGAGAGGTGAGATCCCGGATCAGTGGAGAGGATGGAAAAAGGAGAAGCTGAGAGAGGAGCCATTCCAAGGGATTGCTGTTGGGATAAGGAAAGGAGGAGGTTTGGGAACCGTCACTCTGGAATTCCTGGGATGCAGCTGGGGGATCCTGAAGTGACCTTTTCCATACAGAATGTCCACAGTGACTCAAACAGGGACCAGGGACTGTCCCTCATCCGTCTGCACCACGTCATGGAATCGGGAATGCTTTGGGTGGGGAGGGACCCTGGAGTTCATCCCATTCCACCCAATTCCTTCCACGATCCCAGGTGGCTCCAAACTCCAATGATACAGTGGAATCCTTCCCAATATCCAACCTGAACCTCCTTGTGGCCACTCCCTCTCATCCTGTCCCTGTTCCCTGGGAGCAGACCCTGATCCCTTCTGGCTTCTCCCAAGGAGTTGTGCAGAGCCACAAGGTCCCCCTGAGGCTCCTTTTCTCCAGGCTGAGCCCCTTTCCAGCTCCCTCAGCCTCTCCTGGGGCTCCATTTCCTTCCCTGGACATGCTCCAGCCCCTCCAGGTCCCTGCAGGACTTCCACTTCCACCCCTCATTTTCCACATTCCAAGCATGGATCAATCCCAGCAGGGCTCTGTCTCCAAGGTGCCCTGCAGAACATGGAAAAGGAAAACTTTTCCTCTGTTTACTCCATAATTCCCAATCCAGAAGAAATAATGCATTCCATGGAAATGTCCTTCTTCTTCTCCAAAATGAGGAAAACGCTGCTGGATCCACCTGGATTTCAGGGTTTGGAAAACAACATTATGCCCTGACTGACAGAGCAGCAGCACTTTTGCTTTGGAAAGTATTCCTTGAGAAAAGCCTGGCTTTATTCCACAGAATATTCTGAGCTGGAAGGGTCCCACATGGATCATCCAGGCCAATTCCAGCTATTCCTCAGGAGTGGAGCCTGCAGGGCTCTGGGTTCCCTGTTTTTTAACCTGTTTGGAATCCAAAACATTCCTGGGTTTGGTGGGGGCTTCCTTTGCTCCCCTTGGATCCAGGTGGATCCAGGGACTTTTGGCTCCCAGGCATTCAATGCCCAGAGAGGGCTGAGAAAGGAACAGGAAATTCCTCCTGGAATATCCCCTGTGCTCCAGCTCTGGGATCCAACATCGGGATGTGGAGCTGCTGGAGAGAGTCCAGAGGAGGCCACGGAGCTGCTCTGAGAGCTGGGGGTGCTCACCTGGAGAGGAGAAGGATCCAGGGAGAGCTCAGAGCCTTGCAGGGCCTGAAGGGGCTGCAGGAGCTGCAGAGGGACTGGGGACAGGATGGAGGGACAGGACACAGGGAATGGCTCCCGCTGGGAAAAGGGAGTTTGGGGTGGGATTTTGAGAAGGAATTCCTGGCTATGAGGGTGTGGAGGGGCTGGAATGGAATTCCCAGAGAATCTCTGGATCCTTGTGAGTGTCCAAGGCCAGGCTGGACAGGCTTGGAGCAGCCTGGGACAGTGGGAGGTGTCAGGGCTGGGATGGGATGATCCTTAATGTCCCTTCCCACCCAAACCATTCCATGAATCCCTGACAAAGCCAGGGAACTCCGAGCCGTTCCCTGCAGCAGAGGGCAGGGATAGACGGGACCTTGGGAAGGAATTCCTGGCTGTGAAGGTGGTGAGCCCTGGCACAGGACCCCAGAGAAGCTCCTGTCCTCTCTCGGATCCTTCCCCAGCCGCTTTTCTCCCCTCCCCGGCAGGATCCGAGCAAGACGGAATTAAATATTCAGGACTTGTCTGTGCAGCCGTTCAATTCCAAGTGTTCCATAATTCATCAGGGCCCTGCTCCCTCCCTTCCCCGGCATTTCTGCTGATGGAAAAAAAGGGAAATTTTCTGGGTCATCTGTAATTTTATCAGCCCGGAGGAGCAGCTCAGGTTTCCAACCTCAAACAGGCTGGTCCCGTACCTGGAGCTCGCTCAAATCCCGGGATCAGGGAGTCCGGGGTGCCCCAAAGCCCAGGACCCACCAGGCTTTGCCCCCACGCTGCATCCCAACTTCCAGAGATGCCTCTGGCATCCCTGGGATGATTCCAGGGATACAGTGACTGGGGTGATGGTGAAGCCCATGAATCCAGCCAGGCTTTGCCAGAACTGAGGCTTTCCAAGGGCAAGAATTCCACCTGTCTGTGCCAAGAGCTTCCTCCAGCCCAGGAAATCCCCTTTTCCCTCCTCTGCTCCCTCAGCCTCTAGGTGCTGTTTGATCCGTGGGCAAGTTCTGCTCCTGAAGCCAGGGAGAGGCTCTTTTTTGGGAATGGTGGCTCCATCCATCCATTGATCCATGGATCCATCCATCCATTCATCCATGGATCTACCCATCCATGGATCCATCCATCCACCCATCCATGGATTCATCCATCCATCCATCCATCCATCCATCCATCCATCCATCCATCCATCCATCCATCCATCCATCCATCCGTGGATCTATCCATCCATCCATCCATGGATTCATCCATCCATTCATCCATGGATCTATGCATCCATAGATTCATCCAGGGATCCATCCATCCATGGATCTATCTATCCATCCATCCATTCATCCATGGATCTACCCATCCATGGATTCATCCAGGGATCCATCCATCCATCCATGGATCCATCCATCCATCCATCCATGGATTCATCCATCCATCCATCCATTCATGGATCCATCCATCCATGGATCCATCCATCCATCCATCCATGGATCCATCCATCCATCCATCCATGGATTCATCCATCCATCCATCCATCCATCCATCCATCCATCTCTCCACGGATCCATCCATGGATCCATCCATCCATCCATCCATCCATCCATCATCCATCCATCCATCCATCATCTATCCATCCATCCATCCATCCATCCATCCATCTCTCCACGGATCCATCCATGGATCCATCCATCCCTGGGAGCTGACAAGACCCCAAATCCTGGAACCTCCATCCCAGTCTGGTCCCCACTTCCAGACACCCCTGGAAAGGTGGGATAAGGAAAGCAGAGTGATTCCACACCTTTCCAGGGAATTATCCTGCTGAACCCTCACAGAAATTTCCAAGGCCAGATGGGACATTGATGCTTGGAGCACCTGGGATAGCAGGAAGTGTCCATTCCCATTTGGAACCTGCAGTTTTTCCATGGATGTCCAAACCTCTGCTTGGGCAATCCTGAGTAATTCCAGCTCCTTCCTCCTGTGGCTCCTGCCTGGAGCTTGCTCTGGAATGAGCTTTCCTGGAATGAATTAATGAATTTTCCCTCCTTGCTAAATTGCAGCTTCACCCGGAACTGTCTCACGCCTTGGAATTAGAGCTTCCAAAATCAATTCCCTCCTAATTATCTCCCTCCCTCTACTTGCAGGAGCCTGTAATTACTCCGGGTTTGTTTTCACCTGGAATACCTGGAGAAATCTGGGACATTCCAGCTGCTCCAGCTGAGCAGCCTCCAGCTATTAAAAGTTGTTCCAGCGAAGTTTCCTCCCCCTTTTTCTTCAGGAAACTCTCGCAAAAATTCCCATTAAATAGAAATGGATTTTTCTTTGGAAGGCAAGTGGAGTAGGATAATGAGTGAGCCCCGGGGATAGAAACATCCTGCCAGGAAATTCAACTCGGGATGAGATTTCTGAAGTGGCAGTTTGGTGAGCTCACGCTCTTACTCCCTGTTTGGATCGGTGTTATTCTGTGTTTGGATCCAGAAATGAAAAATTCCACAAAATCTGATGTGGCTGGAGCTGAAGGGGTCACACAAGGGATTGGACACCGAGGATTCCAGCATGGAATCCTGGAATGGTTTGGGTGGGAAGAACCTGAAATCTGACCCCAGGAAAAAACTGGGGAAGGGAGTGGGCAAAATATCTGGAGGAAACACGACTTAAAACGGCCCAAAAAGCCTGAAAATTACACAAACAATGGCCCAAAATCTCCTGAAATCCATACTAAAACACGTAAACTCTGCCAAAACTCCAAGGACTGCTGGGAAAAACATCAGGAAAAATCCAGGAAAAATTGAGCCTAACAAACCAGAAAAGTCCCTGAAAATTCACACTAAGGAACGAAAAATCCCCTAAGAATCAAACTGAAAATGACCCAAAAATTGCCAAAAGTTTCATTGGAACACCCCAAATCCATTCCAACCCCGACCTTCTACAATCCCAGATTGCTCCAAGCCCCATCCAACACCTTTTTTTTTTATCCTTCCAGGAATGTGGCAGCCAGAACTTTCCCTGGGAATTCCATCCCAGCTCCTCACAGCCTCACAGCCAGGAATTCCATCCCAAAATCCCACATAACTGCTCCATGTGGGGAGGGCAGTCAGACCACAGGGAGCCCTCCATCTCCAGAGTTAAATTTTTCCATTCTCCTGCTCCAGCCCCAGATAATTTTCCACGGATGAAACGCGGATCCCTCTGGAGACACAAAGGATTTGAGCTGTGCCAGGATCTCCATGGCTGGAGAAGAACAAAGCTCTTTTTCCACCCCAGAGACTCCAGGGATGGATTAAACCCTTTGGAATCTGGCTCTTTGTGTCCCTGTCAGGTAACAGAGCAGCCCCTGCCTCTTCTCCACGGGATCAGTTTTCCGTAGGAAAATTATCTGTGCCCCTGCTCTGGTTTGGAATGTGGCTTTGGGCCTTTGGCCAGTTTCTGCTCCAAAGAAAATCAGGGACAAGGAGGAGACGGAATTCCCTGGAGTGAAATCTTTTGGGTTTTGTGCATTTTCCTTGAGATCATTCGTTGGGATCTCTGCCAGGTGTTATCCCTGTTTTCTGCACAAGGAAAACCTGCTGGGAAAGGCTGGACCAGGCTGTCCCAAAAGTTTGGGAATGGGACCACGGGGATGATGCTCTGTATCCACTGGATCACAGCTGCCTCTTGGATTCATCCCTGGTTTTGCCTTTGTTTTTTTCCCTGGATCTTCCCCTTTCCTGGGTGTGATTCCCATTTCCACATCCCTCAGGAATATCCCAAGGTGGCTTTTCCTGCTCAAATCCCCAAAAATTTGGGATCTCAAATTTCCTCCATCCAGCCTCTCCCAGGGCCTGGAACCATGGGAAAACATCCCAGGAATTTTCTCCCATCCTGGAGGGGTTCTGAAGGTCTCCCAGGGGACCAGGAGATCATGGAAAACAACTGGATTCCAGCAGGATCCTGGTATTCCCACCCAGGCCATCCCACCTCACACCAGGATTTTCCAGGATGGAAATGGACAGATTATTTTGTGCCACGGGAATCTCCTGGTTTTTATTCAGGATGTGGATCCTTCCCTTATGTGGAGCTTTTCCAGTGGGAATTTCCACCTGGGAATGACCCACGGGCAGGATGTGGCTCAACCCCTCCTCCACCCACACCAGGATGCTTTGGATGTGTCCCAGAGAGATTCCCTGCCTGGAAATTCCCAATCCAGGAGCTGGGGACAGGATTTTTGGGATGCTGGGGGTGGTAAGGAGGCTTCTCCCTCATCCAACCCTGCCCTGTTCCTTGGATGCTCAGCACCCTGGGAATGCTCCCAGGATGAGCCCACCAGGATCCAGAGGCCAAACAAGGATCACATTCCCAGGAACTCGCTGCCTGTGGCAGGAAACAAAAGGAGCCACTCGGGTGTGACCCCCTGGTCATTCTGGATCAGGTCCTGGATCAGGTATCCCGCCTTTTTCCAGGCCTTTGATCAACAGCCTGCATCAGCCACACGTGAATTATTCATGGAGAGCCGGGATCAGCTTTCCCAACCCCGATGCTCCCAAGCCTCTTCCTCCTCCTCTCCTCCTCCTCCTCCTCCTCCAGCTGATTCCGAGGACGGGCTGGAGTTCCAGCACTGCCCTGTTTTGATGGGAATTCCCATTCCAGACATTCCCAGAGGGATGTTCCCAAAACCTCTCCCTTCTCTCTCTCTCTCTTCCTCCTCTTCCAGTTTCTGGACAAGGAGGATGGGCTGGAATTACAGACCACGGGGTTTGTTTTCCCACGTGTCACCGACATTCCTGGAGGGATGTTTCCAAAATTCTCCCTCCTCTCCCCTCTCCTCCAGCTGATTCAGAGGATGGGCTGGAGTTCCAGCACTGCCCTGTTTTAAAGGAATTTATTTTCTCACTTTTTCCCTGCGTTCCTGGAGAGATGTTCCCAACTCTCTCCCTCCCCTGCACTCTCCTTCTCCAAATTATTCCCAGAAAAGGAGGATTTCCTGGAGATTCAGCACTGCCTTGTTTTAATGGGATTTCCTCTTTCATGCATTCCCAGCATTCCTGGAGCGATGTTCCCAGCACCAGCTCCTCTCTTCTCCTCCCCACCCTCCCAGCCAGGAATTCCTTCCCGAGCTCCCCTTTCCCAGCGGGAGCCATTCCCTGGCTCCTGCCCCTCCAGCCCTTTCCCAAATCCCAGCTCTCCTTTCCCTCTGCAAAAGGCTCCGAGGATTCCCTGGATCCTGCCCTGATCCAGCTGCACATTCCCGGCTCTCCCAGCCTGGCATTGGATCCAGCCCCATCCCAACTCCTCTCCAGGAAGGAATTTTGGGATCCAGGGACTTCACTGGGAATTCGGGACTCCAGGAAGGGTCTCCCTTCCCTTTTCCATCCCCAAATTCCATAAAAATCCCTCGGGATGGATCCTGAGTGTCCTGGATCCCAGAATCCCAGAATGGTTTGGGATGGGATCCATGGACCTTCAATCCCATCCCATTCCAGTCCTGCTATCCCAGGTGGCTCCAACCTTTCCTTGGGCACTCCCAGGGATTCCCAGGATCCCAGCCCAAGCTCTCCTTTCCCAGTGGGAGCCATTCCCTGGCTCCTGCCCCTCCAGCCCTTTCCCAAATCCCAGCTCTCCTGGAGCCCCTTGAGGTTCTGAGAAGCAGCTCCAAGGATTCCCTGGATCCTTTTCTTTCCATTCCAAATCCCATCCCATCCTAAGCCCAACATCTCCCACTATCCCAAGTGGCTCCAAGCCTCGTCCAGTCTTTCCTTGGACACTTCCAGGGATGGGGCAGCCACAATTTCCCTGGACACAATCAGTCCAACACCTGCAGGACTTGGAACAATCTGGGAAAACACATTCCGGCATCAACCTCTACCTGGATGATCCATCAAAAAAAAAATCCAATTTCTATAAAGCACAGGAATTTTATGGAAACAAACAGCACAACTTGGGAAAAACTCAGTGCTGAGCACCGCAGAACTCCTGGGGGGAATTCCTCACCCCCTGAGCTGCTCACAGGGCACTGGAAATTCCCAGGAAACTCCAACTGGTGCATTCCTCACCCTCCCACCACCAAACCAAGCTGGAGCTGCCTCTTCCTGTGGGATGAGATCCAGGTGGGCCTTGGGGAGGAAGGGAGGGAGGGAAGGGGAAGGGAAGGGAAGGGGAAGGAAGGAAGGGAAGGGAAGGGGAAGGGAAGGGAAGGGAAGGGAAGGGAAGGGAAGGGAAGGGAAAGGGAAGGGAAAGGGAAGGGAAGGAAGGGAAGGAAGGGAAGGGAAGGGAAGGAAGGAAGGGAAGGGAAGGGAAGGGAAGGGAAGGGAAGGGAAGGAAGGGAAGGGAAGGGAAGGAAGGGAAGGGAAGGGAAGGGAAGGGAAGGGAAGGGAAGGAAGGGAAGGGAAGGAAGGGAAGGGAAGGGAAGGGAAGGGAGGGAGGAAGGAAGGAAGGAAGGAAGGAAGGAAGGGAAGGAAGGAAGGAAGGAAGGAAGGAAGAAGGAAGGAAGGAAGGAAGGAAGGAAGGAAGGGAAGGAAGGAAGGAAGGGAAGGGAAGGAAGGGAAGGAAGGAAGGAAGGAAGGGAAGGAAGGAAGGAAGGAAGGAACTCACCTGTTGGTGAAGACTTTGCTGTAGTTGAACACTTGGATCTCCAGGATCTCATTCCCGTCGATGTTGGTCGCCACCGGCCAGCGGAAAGTCTGGGAAAAGAAGGAGAGGGATGAGCCAGGGGTGTTTTGGGAAAAGGAGGAAATGGATGGGCAAAGATCGGTTGGGGAAAGGGGAGGAAAGAGCCTGGAGCATTTTGGGAAAAGAAGAGGGAAGAATCAGGAGGGTTTTGGGGACAGGAGGAGTGGATGAGCCAGGATCAGCTGGGAAAAGGAGGAGAGGGACGAGCCAAAAGAATTTTGGGGAAAGGGAGAGAGAAATGAGCCCGGCTCAGTTGGGAAAATGAGAGGGAAGAGCCAGGAGGGTTTTGGGAAAAGGAGGAAATGGGTGGGCAAAGATTGGCTGGGAAAAGAAGGAGAGGAAAAAGCAGAAATATTTTTGGGAAAAGGAAGAGAGAAATAAGCCAGGATCAGTTGGGAAAATGAGATGGAAGAACCAGGAGGGTTTGGGGGAAATGAAGAGATGGACAAGCCAGAATCAGACAAGAAAAGGAAGAGAGGGATGAGCAAAAAGGGTTTTGGGGAAAGAAGGAGAAGGATGAGCCAGGATCAGCTGGGAAAGGAAGAGATGAATGAGCCAGGGTCGGTTGTGAAAAGGAAGAGAGGAATGAGCCAGAGGTGTTTTCAGAAGAGAGGAATGAAACAGGATCAGCTGGGAAAAGGAGAGGAAAGAGCCTGGAGTGTCTTGGGAAGAGAGGGATGAAACAGGATTAACTGGGAAAAGGAAGAGATGGATGAGCCAGGATGAGAAGGGAAAAGGAGGAGTGGATGAGCCAGGAGTGTTTTGGGAAGAGACAGATGAGCCAGAAGAGTTTTGCAAAAAGGGAGAGAGGGAAGTGCCAGGATCAATTGGGAAAAAGAGATGGATGAGCCTGGATCAGTTGGGAAAAGAAAGAGAGGGATGAGCCAGGAGGGATTTGGGAAAAGGAGGAGAGGGATGAGCCAGGATCAGCTGGGAAAAGGAGAGGGAAGAGCAGGGAGGATTTTGGGAAAACGAAGAGATGGATGAGCCAGAATCAGACAGGAAAAGGAAGAGAGGGGTAAGCCAGGAGTGTTTTGGGAAAAGCAGAGAGGGATGAGCAAGAAGGGTTTTGGGAAAAGGAGAGGGATGAGTCAGGATCAGCTGGAAAAGGAGGAGTGGATGAGCCAGGGTTGGTTGAGAAAAGGAAAGGGAAGGATTTTGGGAAAAGGAGGACAAGAATAATCCAGGAGTTTTTTGGGAAAGGCAGGAGAGGGGTGAGCCAGGAGTGATCCAGCCACAGTGGAGAGGATGAGGATGGAGGAAGGCCTCTTTTCCCAGGAAAATGGCAGCAGGGCTGTTCCATGGGGATGGCACTAAGGATGTGCCCAGTGCCAACCATTTAATGGATACACACATGGAAAATATAAATACAGACATTGGGTGAGGGTGGGAATACAGAGCCAGGCTGGGAGAGCCGGGAATGTGCAGCTGGATCGGGGCAGGATCCAGGGAATCCTCGGAGCCTTTTGCAGAGGGAAAGGAGAGCTGGGATTTGGGAAAGGGCTGGAGGGGCAGGAGCCAGGGAATGGCTCCCACTGGGAAAGGGGAGCTTGGGAAGGAATTCCTGGCCGGGCTGGAATTCCCAGAGAATCCCTGGAATTGTTGCAATGCCAGGTTGGAGCAACCTTGGGATTTTGGGAAGTGTCAGGGTCAGAAATGGATGATCCTGAAATTCCCTCCTCACCCAAACCATTCCACAATTCCATAAAATCCCTTTTTTTTTTTGTTTGTTTTTTGTTTTTCCTTCCCAAGGCAAATCCCTCTGCCAGCCAATCCCCTTGGATTCGGGTTTTCCAAGCCCTATGTCCTCCCAAATCCCAGCATCCCCCCTTCCCAAGGCTCTCCTGGCACATCCCGGGTTGGGAACGTGCCAGAGGCAGCGGATCCGGGATCCAGGATCTCCCCCAGGAGCAGCAGAGCGGAACTGAAAACCCTGGGAAGAGAATTTGCTCATCCAGCAAATTCCCAGGAAGGAACCGGTGCCTCTTCAGCACTTCCCCAACGCTCATTCCCAAGCTATTTATTCCTGGTTTTAATTTGCCTGCAGAGCCAGGGAAGCAAAGGGAAAATTGCTGGAGCAGGAATGGGAAATGGCCCCAATGGATCCCACAGCTGGGTTTATCCCAAGCTCTCCGTGTGGGGATGGAATTCAGCCCCTCCCCTGCTTTTTCCTTGGTGTTTTTCCAAACGTTTTGATGCTCCAGGGGTTTGTTCTGGTGATAAAATCACCTGGCAATCCCAAGATTAGGTAATCAAGGAATTGTTCAGGTTGGAAAAATCCTTGGAGATGGCCAAATCCAAGGATTCCCAGCACTGCCAAGGCCACCCAAGATCCCTCCCCACATCCACGTGGATTGAAATCCCTCCAGGAATGGGGATTCCACCACTGGACAGCCCTTTCCTGGAAGGAATTCTGCAGGAAAACCCCTCTGGCCCGAGGAATTTTGCTATTCCCACTTTTCAGGGCTCTGCACCATCAGCCCTCGGCTGCATTTCCCAGAGAGAGAAGGACAAAAATGGGAATTCTTCCAGCCAAATTCCCTTTTTCCCTGTCTGACCTCCACCCAAAAGGTGCTGGATCTGCTCTGGGGGCTCCAGATCTACAAATCCAAGGAAATCCACTCCAAATCCAAGGAAAGGCAGAGAAAGTGGCAGCAATCCCTGGGAGCCACGTCCTGGGATTCACTAAAGTCTGGGATTGTGTTTGCCAAAGGAAAAGGGGGGAAAAAAGTCTGGGAAAGTCATGGCTGGAGCCACAGGTTGATCCAAGGGGTTTTCCAAGGGCTGGAAAAAAAAAAAACCACAGGAAACTGGTCCTGGCACAGAATTCCCTGAGGAGCTGTGGGAGTGTCCAAGGTGAGGCTGGACAGGATTTGGGACACCCTGGGATTGGGAATTTGTCCCATCCCATGGAATGGGATGAGTTTTCAGGTCCCTTCCAACCTAAAATTCCAGGATTCCATGGTTTGTGTTTCCTGGAATTGATGGGAGCAGCTCAGGGCCTGCTCAGAAATTATCCCAGGAAACTTCAGCCCCAAGGAATTTGGAATCCCTCGTTCCCAGAGGTTCCCTGCCCTCCCAGGCTGTGGGAGATCTCCAGGAAATTTCATTTCTCTGGGATGGAATCCTTCGGGATGCAGCCTCTGGAAAATCCAGCAGGCTCTGGAATACCCAGCAGAGGATTTGCAGGATTCATTAAAGGAACGGAGGAAAAATAATTGGGAGAGAAACGGAGCGAAACCAAACAAATGGAAACCACTGGGGCTTGAAATCCAAATCCTGCCTGGAGGCAGATCCTGATTAATGGGACGAGGGGGCGGGAAAAGAGGGAATGAACACGGATTTTCTCAGCTCTGAGATCACAGAATCCAGGATTACTGAGGTTGGAAAAGCCCTCTGGGATCTTGGGAAGTGGGAATAGGACAATTCCTGGGGTGCCACACCCAGGAATTCCTTGGACACCTCCAGGGATGGGCATTCCATGGGAAATTATTCCCAAATTCCAGCCCTGAGCCTGCCCTGGCCCAGCCTGAGCCCATTTCCCACTGTCCTGTCCCTGTTCCCTGGCAGCAGAGCCTGAGCCCCCCTGGCTGTCCCCTCCTGGCAGGAATTTGGGATCATGGATAATCCAAGTGGTTTGAACTTCAAATATTCCCTGTGCCAGCAAGAGGATGGTGATTCCCTGGATATTTCCCCAGCAGGAAGGATTTGATCCTCTGGGAATGTCTCCATCACAGAGCCTGTGGCTGCTCCAGGAGGGATTTGCTTCCCTAAAAATGCTGGAATTCCGGGCTGGACACAGCTCCTGACCCAACACAACCCAAACCATTCCCAAACACAGTTTTCCAACAGCACATGGTGAATGAGGGGGGAGAAAAATCCCACAGGGAGCAACGGAGGGGCTGGTGGGAGATGGAGTTGGATGAGGAGGGGGAGAAATTCCCGAAAATCTGGGATGTTCCAACCCTGGGAGTGTTCACAGGACAGTTTGGGTGGGGAGGGAACTGGAATCCCATCCCATTCCATGGGCAGGCACCATTTCCCTGTCCCAGGCTGCTCCAAGCCTTTTCCTTGGACACTTCCAGGGATCTGGGAATTCTGTGCCCGAAGGAAAAAGAAGGAATTTCATGGGGAAAAAAGCTCAACTTTTTTCCTCCTGCGACAAAGAAAAATGGAGCCAAAATCCCAGTGGGATTTTTCCAGCTTGGATAAACAGATTTCCCTGAAATTCAGTGCAGGAAACATGGAAATTTTTATGGTTTTAATTTAATCCCCCCCTTGGAAAATTCCATGGGGATTTTTCCCACTTGTATCCAGCCAGGAATCCCGTTTGGCCCCTGCCAGGAGAAAACCTTGGAGAGGACAAAGAAGATGAAAAAAAAATCAGGAACAGGGATTTCACCTGGACAGGGAATCCTGAATATTCACCTGGGCAGGGAATCCTGGGACAGGAATTGGGATTTATGGGATAAAAAGGATGGAAAACTTCTCCTACCTCCTCAAACTTGGCCTCGTCCTCGCAGTTTTCCAGCACTCGAGTGTAGAAGGAAAGTCCTGGGGAGGAAAAAGAAGGAAAGCAGGTGGATAAAGGGGTGGGAGACTCTGGAATTTTGGGATCTGCAGGGTGGGAACAGCCAGATGGAAAATTTCCACCTTGTTCCTGTGGGATCAGCCCTTCCCAATCCAGGAGCATCCCGAGTTTTCCTGAGGGTGGAATTTTACCCACTGATTCTCTATGAGTGATATCCCTCATTTTCCAGCCCCATTCCCGAGAGGAAAACTCTGCTGGCAGCTCTTTAGGATCCATTAACTCCCGGCTCCCTAATTAGCCCCGGGCACAACGTGATTAATCCGGAATTCCCGTGGGAGCAGAGCTCAGATCCTGCTGGAACTTCCCAAAAAAATGGGCAAAAAAACTGATGAAAATTCCCTGTTTTCCTGCATTTCCCCCAAAGCCAGGCTGAAAAGCCACAATTCCCAGAAAATCCTGGATTTCCCTGGATAATCCTGGAGTTTTCTGGAAAATCCTGGTTTGTTTCCATGTGCAGAGCAGGGAGGGGAGGAAATGGAACCACACTGAATCCCCTTGGGGCCGCCAGGATTCAATCCCATTCCCAAATCCCGGGGATGGGAAACTGGGAGATCCCAAGGGCAAAGCTGGAGCCCCGCTCTGGATCCTCACACGGCACAGGATCCCTTGGGAATGTGGGAGTCAAATCCAAAGCTGTGGGTGGAGAGGGATCCCTGATATTCCAGGATTTTGGGCACGGGATCCATCTTGTCCCTCCGCTTCCAGAGCTGGATTCGCTCCCTGGGCTGCTCCCACGGATCCGGAATTCCATTTGTGACTCAGTTTCCCCAGTTTGGAAATCGCTGCAGCTCCAGGATTCCCAGGAGAGGAGGAGGAGGAGGAGGAGAAGCAGGGTGGCTCCAAGGCCTCGGGAATGATTTATCCCAGATTTCTTTCCTTCCTTTCCCACCTGAGCCCAGCACCCGCCCGGGAGCTCGGCCGGATCCCTCGGGATGCGCTGCCGGAGGGAGGGGATTGGGAAGGGGCTGGGATTGGGAATGAAATCCCTCTGCTGGGCTCAGGAAAAGCAGAGGAACGAGGAATATCCAGCCAGGAGCTGGGAGAGGGCTCCTCATTCCATGGTCAAGGGCCCGAAGCTTTTCCAGAGGCGCCGGGAAAGGGCGAGAAGTTTTTTCCAGCGGATTTTGGGACTGAGCTCCAGCTGGCCACATTCCAGGCCTGGAATTCCGGGTCAGTGTGCCTGGAATCCATCCTGTCCCGTCCCCAGGGCAGGACAGGGCCCTGACTAGGGAAGGAATCATGGAAATGTGGAATTATTTCTGTTGGAAAGCTCCTCTTGGGCTGAGTCCGGCACTCCCTGATCCGTGTCCACATCCACAGGGATTTCAATCCCTCCAGGAATGGGGATCCTGCTGTGCCAGGGCTGGAATTCCAGGCAGGGATTATTCCCAGGGAGTTATTCCCATGGGCACTGGGGTGGGGCTCAGGGCAGCATCGAGCCAGAATTCCAACAGGGATTTATGGAATTGCTCGGAGAGGACGCGGAGCCAGCAGCACTGAGTTGCCCGGCATTCCCAAATTTTCCTGGAGCAGAGCATTCCCAGGGAAATGGAACGAGGGAGGAGCTCTCAGGGGGGTGGAATGGGACGAGCTTTAGGATCCCTTCCATCCCAAATCATTCCAGGATCCCAAGAGCATGGAAAACTCCTGTTTTTCTGTTCCTGCTCCTGTTGGAATCCACGGCAGGCCAGGAAGATCCCTGAGGATCATCCTGTTTTTTTATTTATTCCCATCCCCTCATCCCAAACCAGCTCCTGTGTCCCATGGAATATTCTAGCCCAGATTCCAGCCTGGATTCCAGCCCCAGAGCTCTCCCACATCCCAAAATGTTCTGGCTGGAACCTCCCAGAGGTTCCTGGTGATCATTCCTGGAATTCCCACTGAGCTGCTCCCTCAATTTCCCTCTGGATACTGATTGGGTGTCCAATTTGGGAATGGAATTTGGGAAAGATGCTGAGAGCCTTTGGAGCCAATTTTTCTTTTTTTTTCCCTGTGGATCCGAGCTTTGCTGCAGCTTTGGGGTGGGAATGGGCAGGGAATGAGCCCAAATCCCTCTCCTGGCACATCCAAGGCACGGATCCATCCTGATCCACTTCCCTGCTGCCTTCCCCGATCCGGCCACACCTGGAATTGCTTCCCGAGCTGCTTCCAGCCCCTTTTAGCAGCTGGATTTTCCTGGCCAGGGCCTGGGTGAGCCTGGGAAAAGGAATTCCCAGCTGGAAGCATCAGGCATTGGCTACAGCACTGAATCCCCTTTTCCACAGGAATTCATGGAAGGAAAGGACCAGGAAAAAAAAATCTCAGGACTCTGATCCAACTGTCCTGGAAGGTGGCACCAAATTCCTTCCTTGGAATTCCATCCTGGAATGGTTTGGGTGAGAAGGGACCTTCAATCCCATCCCATCATCCCATTCCAGGGACCCTCCCACGATCCCTGAGTGCTCCAACTTTTCCTTGGACACTCCCAGGGATGCAGGGATTCTCTGGGAATTCCAGCCCAGTCAGGAATTCCATCCCAAGCTCCCTTTCCTGGTGGGAATCCATTCCCTGTGTCCAGTCCGGACCCAAAGCAGGGACGGATCCTGACATTCCCAAACTCCCACCGGGAATTTGGGACCGGGAATGTTCAGAACTGGAAATTTGGGGTCTCCGCTGTGGATTTTTCCCCCTGATTCCCTTCCCACTGCCGGGGTTGCTCCAGGCTCCGGGTGAGCCGGGAATTCCTTCCCAGGGGTTTCCTTGGGGCTGGAAGCGCGGCGGGGCGCCGAGGGTTAATTGTCCCTGGTTAATGATCCCAAGGTCATTAAGAGCAGGGAAAGCTGACCCCGGCTGGCGATGGAATTCCTGGAATTCACCCCCGCAGCTTCCACAGCCCCGGGAGAATTTTCCCTCCTTCCCGTGGAAATCTCCGCGGATCCCGGCGGGAATGGGGAGCTGCGGAATCCCCGGGAGAAATCCCGGGCCCCGGGACACGGTGAGGATTCCTTTGGGGTCTCCCCGCGACCCTCGGTCCTACAGAGCGGATTCCGGCCGGGACACGATCCCTGCTCCCGGCGGGAATTCCACCCTGGGAATTCTCCCCCTTTCCCCTGGATGAACCCGCGGGGGGAACCCCAAAAAGAGCCGGTTTGGGGTCGTGCGTGGGGAAACTGAGGCAGGGATGGGTGCAGGGTCTCCCCAAATCCTGTCCCCAAAATCCTGTCCCCAAATCCCACCCCCAAAATCCTGTCCCCAAATCCTGTTCCAAAATCCTGTCCCCAAATTCCACCCCCCACGTCCCACTCCCCAAATCCTGATCCTCCAAATCCTTTTGCTCAAATCCTTCGCCCCTAATTCCTGCACCCCAAATCCCACCTCCCCAAAATCCTGCTCCGCAAATTCTGCTCCGCAATCCTCCTCCCAAAATCCTGTCCCCAATTCCTGTCCCCAATTCCTGCCCCCAATCCCTCTCACCATTCTTGCACCCAACCTCTCCCTCATTCGATCTTAATTCCGCTCCCAAATCCTGCTCCACTAATCCCTACCTCAATTCCTGCCCCCAATTCTACCCCCAAATCCTGCTCCCAATCCATCTTCCAGTTCCTGCCCCCAATTCCTGCTTTCCAAATCCTGCTCCCCAAATCCTCTTCCCCCAGTTCCTGCCTCCAAACCCTCTCCCTCAATTCCCTCTCCCCCAAATCCGCTCCCAATTCCTGCCCCCAACCCTCTCCCTCAATTCCCGATCTTCAATTCCCGTTCCCCAAATCCTGCTCCACTAATCCCTACCTCAATTCCTGCCCCCAATTCCTACCCCCCAAATCCTGCTCCCCAATCACTCTTCCCGCAGTTCCTGCCCCAAACCCTCTCCCTCAATTCCCTCTTCCCTATTCCCGATCCCAAATCCTGCTCCCCAATCCCTCTTCCCCAATTACTGCCCCCAAATCCCTCTCCCCAATTCCCGCTCCCAATTCCTGTCCCCCAACCCTCTCCCTCAATTCCCTCTCCCCTATTCCCGATCCCAAATCCTCTCCCCCAATCCCTCATCCCCAGTTCCTGCCCCCCAAATCCCTCTCCCCAATCCCTCTCCCCAATCCCTCTCCCCAATCCCTCTCCCCATCCCTCTCCCCAGTTCCCGCTCCCAATCCCGGTACCCCCGGAACGCCGCCTTGGCGATGCGGTCGCCTTTGCCGCGGAGGCCGGAGACGGAGCGGAGCTGCAGCACCAGAGCCATGGGGGGACCCGCGGGGGGCTCGGCACGGAGCCGGGGGCACCGGGGCGGCCTCGGAGCGGAGCCCGGCGCGGTCCCGGGGCGGTTCGAGGCGCTCGGTGCCGAGCTCGGTCTGGGCCCGGGGCGGTCTCGGAAGAGGCCGAAGGTGGTCCGGGGCGGAGCCCGGTGCCTGGTGCGGTTCTGGGGTTCGGTGCCGAAGCCCGGTGCGGTTCTGGTGCTCGGTGCCAGGCCAGTGCAGTCCGATGCGGTCCCGGTGCGGTCCCGATGCGGTCAGGGGCGGTCCCAGTGCAGTCCTGGTGACTGATGCGGTCCCGGTGCTCGGTACCGAGCCCGGTTCAGTCCAGTGCCTGATGCAGTCCCAGTGCTCAGTGCAGTCCAGGCCCGGTGCGGTGCCGGTGCGGCCCCGGTGCTCAGTGCGGAGTCCCCGTGCGGTCTCGGTGCCTGATGCGGTCCCTGTACCGGTGCGGTCCCGGTGCGGTCCCGGTGCGGTGTCGGTGCCGCGCTCCGGAGCTCAGCTCGGTGCGGTGCCGGTGCGGAGCTTCCCCCGCTCCCAGCGCTGAATTATTCAGCAGCGGGGCGGCCCCTCCCCTCCCTGCCACTGTCCCCTCCTTCCTCCTCCCTCCCCTCCCCTCAATTCTCCTCCCCCTCTCCTCCCTTTCCTTTCCTTTCCTTTCCTTTCCTTTCCTTTCCTTTCCTTTCCTTTCCTTTCCCTTTCCTTTCCTTTCCTTTTCCTTTCCTTTCCTTTCCTTTCCTTTCCTTTCCTTTCCTTTCCTTTCCTTTCCTTTCCTTTCCTTTCCTTTCCTTTCCTTTCCTTTCCTTTCCTTTCCTTTCCTTTCCTTTCCCTTTCCTTTCCTTTCCTTTCCTTTCCTTTCCTTTCCCTTTCCTTTCCTTTCCTTTCCTTTCCTTTCCTTTCCTTTCCTTTCCTTTCCTTTCCTTTCCTTTCCTTTCCTTTCCTTTCCTTTCCTTTCCTTTCCTTTCCTTTCCTTTCCTTTCCTTTCCTTTCCTTTCCTTTCCTTTCCTTTCCTTTCCTTTCCTTTCCTTTCCTTTCCTTTCCTTTCCCTTTCCTTTCCTTTCCTTTCCTTTCCTTTCCCTTTCCTTTCCTTTCCTTTCCTTTCCTTTTCCTTTCCTTTCCTTTCCTTTCCTTTCCCTTTCCTTTCCTTTCCTTTCCTTTCCTTTCCTTTCCTTTCCTTTCCTTTTCCTTTCCTTTCCTTTCCTTTCCTTTCCTTTCCTTTCCTCTTTCCTTTCCTTTCCCTTTCCTTTCCTTTCCTTTCCTTTCCTTTCCTTTCCTTTCCTTTCCTTTCCTTTCCTTTCCTTTCCTTTCTCTTTCCTTTCCTTTCCTTTCCTTTCCTTTCCTTTCCTTTCCTTTCCTTTCCTTTCCTTTCCTTTCCTTTCCTTTTCCTTTCCTTTCCTTTCCTTTCCTTTCCTTTCCTTTCCTTTCCTTTCCTTTCCTTTCCTTTCCTTTCCTTTCCTTTCCTTTCCTTTCCTTTCCTTTCCTTTCCTTTCCTTTCCTTTCCTTTCCTTTCCTTTCCTTTCCTTTCCTTTCCTTTCCTTTTCCTTTCCTTTCCTTTCCTTTCCTTTCCTTTCCTTTCCTTTCCTTTCCTTTCCTTTCTCCCAGGACGTAAGTAAAGAAAGAAGGAAAAGGGAAAAGTTAGAAAGGAAGGAAACAAAATCGGAAAAAGCAAAAGAAAAAATTAAACAGAGGAACAAAATCTTGGGGAAAAAAAAAGAAGGGAGAGGAGGAAAATAAAGGAAAAACCACGATGGATCCCGGAATTCTTTGGGATCCTTAATGGGAAGGTGGAATCTCAGGGCTCCCCCTGGACTAGGATCTGATCCCAAAATTCCTTTTCGGCCCCAGGGATGTTCCCACCTCGAACGGGAGACCCCAAATCCTGTTTTGAGTCTCGGACAGCTCCGAGTTCAAATTTGCCATTCCAGGGGATAATTTTTTTACTTTTCCATGGATTTTCCCGCGTCTCGGCTTCGCTCGGCAGCTCCTCCCAAGCCAGGCCAGTCCTTTAGGGGGCACCAAGAGCTCGGGAATCGCATCCCTGGGCGCTCCCAGAGGCAGGAATTCCTTCCCCACATCCCCTCCATCCCTGCCCGGTGTCCCGGCATTCCAGGATTCCCTGTCCGGGCGGGATCGGCACCGGGAGATCCCTCCCGATCCCAGGCGGGGCCGGGAAAAGGGCGAGGCTGGAATATCGGGATGGCAGCGCTGGAGCGGGGACCGGGGATGGGAAATCACGGCAAGGGATTGTTTTAGAGGGAAAAGTGGGATTTGGGGAGGAATTCCCGGCTGGGAGGGTGAGTGGGGGCTGGGCTGGAATTCCCAGAGAATCCCTGGATGGCGCTGGAGCATCCCGGGATGGCGGGAGGTGTCCCTGCCCACGGAGCGGGGCTGGAACTGGAAATATCCTGGAATCCTCTTCCCACAAAAACCATTCCCGAGCGCTGGGATCGTCCCCAAGGAATGTCACCCCGTGTGCCGCGCCCATCCCCATTCCCTGCATTCCCTGGATCCTCCTGCTCCCGGGAAAGCGGCGCCGGCCTGGGGAGCCCCGTTGTCCCCAAAACCACGGAATGGGTGAGTTTGGAAAAGCCCTCGGAGCCCACGGATCCAACCATTCCCACGGCCGATCCCTGTCCCCCCAAATCCTGCAGGGAAATCTCAGCCCCGCCGGGAATGGGGACGCCGCCCCTGCCCTGGGAAGGGCTGGAAATCCTTTCCAGGCGGGAATTGTTCCCAATATCCAACTGAACCTCCCTCGGGGCAACAGCCAGGATCCGAATCCCATCGGAAAATTCCTGGGAATTCGAGGTTTTCCATGGAAACCCCGGGTCGGCGTCAGGAATGAGCTCGGAGAGAGATTCCTGCGGGAAAACATCACCGGGAAAGGCTCGGGGAGAGAAATTCCCCGCGGGATTGCGCACCCTGGAGTGGTTTGGGTGCGGAGGGAGCTGAAATCCAGCCCCATCCCCCGGGCCGGGCTGGTCCCGGCGCGCTCCAGCCCGGCCCGGACATCCCAGGGATCTGCAGGATTTGGGATTCGCTCCCAGCCCGACCCTCGGGGCTGCTGCGGGAGGGATCGGGTCAGACCCGGGGCTCTGGGCGCCTTTTCCCGCCCCGCATTCCCAAACAAACGGATCCGCCGCTGCTCCCGCGGGGCTGGAATTCCTCCTCTCCCAGCGCTTTTCCCACCTCGGCCGTTCCATCAGTCCGGGATGGGTTTGAGCTGCGCTGACACCAAAAGTCATTCCCGGCTCCGGAGCCGGTTTTATTCCAATTTAATCACTTCAAATCCCTTTTCCCTCTCTCATCCCGCTCTTCCAGCAGAATCCAGAGCAGCGAGGCTGGGGAATCCCAGAACAAATCCATGGATGGAATCCGAGCAGGAGGAAAAGCAACCAAAGCTCGACTGCGCTGAAATCTCCCGAAATCCGGTGAAATATTTCCAATTTCAGCCTTTCCTGGAGAAAAGACAAATCCGGGCCCTTCCCTCCACCCCGGATTGTCATTCCCTCTCCCCAGAGCCGAGGCCGAAGAGTTTGGAACCATCCCGGACGTTCCCCTGCGGCGCTCCGTGCCTCAGTTTCCCTCTCCCCATCCCCGCGGTTCGCGATTCTCCCGCCGCCCCAGAATCGGGAGCGGAAGGATGGAAATGCCCCGGAGCTGGGACACGGATCCGCCTCCTTCCCTGCGGGCAGGAATTCCCGGGACAACCCCGCCCTTTTCCCGGGAGCGACCTTGGGGGGACGCTCCTGCTCCTGTGCCGGGGGAATTTCCAGCCCCGATTCCTCCTCTCTCATTTCTCCCGGGAATATTCCAGCCCCGATTCCTCCTGCCCATGACCTGGTGGAAGGAAGGAAGGATTCCAGGAAGGAAGGAAGGGAAGAAGGAAAGAAGGAAAAGTTGGGAATGAAGGTAGCAAAATCAGGAAAAACAAAAAAGAAAAATTAAAAAGAGGAACAAGAACTTAGGGAAAAAAAGAGGAGGGGAGGAAAATAGGAAAGGCCACGATGGATCCGGGAATTCTTTGGGATCCTTAATGGGCAGGTGGAATCTCAGGGATCCCCCTGGACCAGGATCTGATCCCAAAATTCCTTTTCGGCCCCAGGGATGTTCCCACCTCGAACGGGAGACCCCAAATCCTCATGTGGGTCTCGGACAGCTCCGAGTTCAAATTTGCCATTCAAAGGAAGGAATTTTTTTACTTTTCCATGGATTTTTCCGCGTCTCGGCATCGCTCGGCAGCTCCTCCCAGCCCAGCGCAGTCCTTTAGGGGGCACCAAGAGCTCGGGAATCGCATCCCTGGGCGCTCCCAGAGGCAGGAATTCCTTCCCCACATCCCCTCCATCCCTGCCCGGTGTCCCGCATTCCAGGATTCCCTGTCCGGGCGGGATCGGCACCGGGAGATCCCTCCCGATCCCAGGCGGGGCCGGGAAAGGGCGAGGCTGGAATATCGGGATGGCAGCGCTGGAGCGGGGACCGGGGATGGGAAATCACGGCAAGGGATTGTTTTAGAGGGAAAAGAGGATTTTGGGGAGGAATTCCGGGCTGGGAGGGTGAGCGGGGGCTGGGCTGGAATTCCCAGAGAATCCCTGGATGGGCCTGGACCATCCCGGCATTGTTGGAGTGTCGGGGTTGGAATGGGATGGGATTGAAGGTCTATTCCCACACAAACCATTCCAGGATTCCACGATATTTGCAAATCCCTGCTCCGTTCCCTTCTTTTGGCCCTCCAGGATGGAGTTTTCCCCTCCAGGATCCGCAGGATTCCCGGGAAAAGGGAGAGCTCCAACCCCCCACGGGCTCTGTGCTCTCAGAGCTGTTTTCCAGCCTGGACAATTCCACATTCCATGGGGATTTCCCGGGCTGAGGAGCAGTTCTGATGGACAGGGCAGCCAAATCTCTTCAGATCCCTGGATTTTAGTGACATCCTCAGAGCTGTATCCGGATTCCTTTGGCACAGCTCAGAATTCCTCTTTTGGACTCTTTTTTGGGACACACATATCTCTCCATCCGCGTTTGAAGTCCCAGGCAGGTGATGGGTGCCGGTGACGTCAGCAGGAAAAACCTGGAAAAATCCCAAGGAAAAGCTCTCTTTGACTGCAGGGATGACGAGGCCGCTCCATTTTTTTTCTTTCCAAGAGACACAATTCCTTTTTTTTCCCCCTCAGGATCAGAGATAAGCCAGGAATGAGCTGTCGGCTCTGCAAACCCCAGCTGGAATTCTGCAAAATCCTTGGATGCTCCTGGGATGAGCGGGAGGGATGGATCCCAAAATGAAGGGATGGGTTGGGTGGGAAGTGACCTTAAATCCCAAACAATTCCAAGGGCAGCGACACTTCCCACGATCACAGAATCTCATCCAACATCTCCTTGGATATTCCCAGGGATCCAGGGATTCTCTGGGAATTCCAGCCCAGCCAGGAATTCCTGCCCAAGATCCCCTTTCCCAGCGGGAGCCATTCCCTGGCTCCTGCCCCTCCAGCCCTTTCCCAAATCCCAGCTCTCCTTTCCCTCTGCAAAAGGCTCCGAGGATTCCCTGGATCCTGCCCTGATCCAGCTGCACATTCCCGGCTCTCCCAGCCTGGCATTGGATCCAGCCCCATCCCAACTCCTCTCCGGGAAGGAATTTCGGGATCCAGGGGCTTCACTGGGAATTTGGGACTCCAGGAAGGGTCTCCCTTCCCTTTTCCATCCCCGAATTCCATGAAAACCCCTCGGGATTGATCCTGAGTGTCCTGGATCCCAGAATCCCGAAATGTTTTGGGATGGGATTCACGGACCTTCAATCCCATCCCATTCCCATCCCACCATCCCAGGGTGATCCAAGATTTCCTTGGGCACTGCCAGGGATCCAGGGATTCTCTGGGAATTCCAGCCCAGCCAGGAATCCCTTCCCCAGATCCCACCCCAAGCTCCCCTCATTTATTCCCAGCCATGCCCCCTGCTCTCTATTCCAGAGGATTTGCTTTGATTTTGGCCTGGGATAAAGGAGGGAGAATCCCCCTGGAATCCATTCCAGGCTGTCCCCAGATGCTCCAGAGCGAATGTGCGGAATTACGGGAATTGCCGTGTCCCGCTTTCCCCTAATCCCTCTAATCCCTGTAATTACACATTTGTGTCGTTGGAAATCGCCGCTGGCAATTTCCAGACCCTTCCCTGGCACTCCCAGCTCCAGCCCGGCCTCATTCCCAGCGGGATCTCCTCTCCCAGTGCCTTCCTGAGGTTGGGATTGGGATTTTCCATACCCAGCTGTGGACAACATCTGGCTGCCGCCCTCCGCTGTGCTTCCCGAGGGGGGTGGAATAATTAATTAAAGCTGCTCATTAATTTATCCTTGATGTCGCAGATCCCTGGGGAAGGAGGAGCCTCGTTCCTGCCCGGGATGGATCCAGAGGGGGGCAGAAATCCAGGGAACATTCCTGGGAGCACAGGGAATTTTGGGGATCAAACACCCTTTCACTGCTGTTTTATCACCATTTTTGAGCCTTTGAGAACTCTTACAAACACCTTGGTTTAGCACTTTTATCATAATTTTATTTCCTTTTTTTATCTCTTTTTACTTCCCTTTCAGAATCCATTTACTCCTCTTTTTACACCTCTTTGGCTTCTATTTTTACACCTTTTTACATCTCTTTACCCCCGTTTCGCACCTTTTCACCCCTCTTTTATGCCTCTTTTGCTCTTCTTTTGCTCTCAGTTTGCATGTCCTTTATCATCATTTTATTTCCTTTTTCATCTCTTATCACCTCCCTTTCCGAATCCATTTGCTCCTCTCATTGCAGCTCTTTTACTCCTCTTTTACCCTCAGTTTACACCTCTTTTACTCCTCTTTTTGCACCTCTTTCTCTTCTCTTTTTACACCTTTTTACCCTCTTTTGCATGTCTTTTACCCGCAGTTTCCACCTCTTTCATCAGAATTTTATTTCCTTTTTTCTCTCTTATCACCTCTCTTTCAGAACCCACTTATTCCTCTATTATCGCCTTTTTTACTTCTCTTTTTACACCTCTTTTACTCCTCTTTTTATCCCCTTTTTGCATTTTGTTTCCCTTTTTCTCTCTCATCACCCTCCTTTCACACCTCTGATCACCCCTCTTTTTTCAATCACTTTTCCCCTCCTTTCCAACCACTTTTACTATGGGGATTCTTTGTCTCAGCTAGCCATAAAAACTAATTAAAAGTAAAAATTAACCTTTTTTTGGCTGTCTACTGCAGACAACACGATCTGTGTGAAAAGAATGCGGGAGAGCAAGTGGAGTTTTTGATAATCACTCTGCACATTCTTCTCTTTCTGCTTCATTGCTGGAAGCAGTCCTGAAGTGCAGAATTCAATAATCGACACTAACAGACAATTTGGGAATACAAGCATCATAAAGTCACTCCAAGGCACATGGATTGGGAATGCTAACATTATTTGGCACGGATTTGGAATGCTCTGGTTGGTGACATGGATCAGGAATGTTGGGATTATCGACATGGATTTGGAATGTTGAAATTGGGTGATATGGATTGGGAATGTCGGGGTTGATGACATGGATTGGGCATGTTTGCATTGTTGACATGGATTTGGAATATTGAATTTATTTGACATGGATTGGGAATGTTGAGGTTGATTGACATGGATTTGGAATGTTAAGATTATTGACATGGATTGGGAATGTTGAATTTATTTGACATGGATTGGGAATGTTGAAGTTATTTGACATGGATTGGGAATGTTGAGGTTGGTGACGTGGATTGGGAACGCTTGAGGTTATTGACATGGATTTGGAATATTCAAGTTGATGACATGGATTGGGAATGTTGAGGTTATTTGACATGGATTGGGAATGTTCAAGTTGATGACATGGATTGGGAATGTTGTGGTGATTTGGCATGGATTTGGAATGTTCAGATTGGTGACATGGATCGGGTATGTTAAGATTATTTGGCATGGATTGGGAATGTTCAGATTGGTGACATGGATTTGGAACGTTGAGGTTATTGACATGGATTTGGAATGTTGAGGTTGGTGACATGGATTGGGAACGTTGAGGTTATTTGACATGGATTGGGAATGTTGAGGTTGATGACATGGATTGGGAATGTTGAAGTTGGTGACATGGATTTGGAACGTTGAGGTTATTGACATGGATTTGGAATATTCAAGTTGATGACGTGGATTGGGAATGTTGAGGTTATTTGGCATGGATTGGGAATGTTGAAGTTGGTGACATGGATTTGGAATGCTGAGGTTGGTGACATGTATTTGGAATATTCAAATGGATGACATGGATTGGGAATGTTGTGGTTATTGACATGGATCAGGAATGTTAAGATTATTTGGCATGGATTGGGAATGTTCAGATTGGTGACATGGATTGGGAATGTTGAGGTTGGTGACATGGATTGGGAATGCTGAGGTTGGTGACATGGACTTGAAATGTTGAGGTTATTTGACATGGATTTGGAATATTCAAGTTGATGGCATGGATTGGTAATGCTGAGGTTATTGACATGGATCAGGAATGTTGAGGTTGGTGACATGGATTGGGAGTGTTGAGGTTATTGACACGGATCAGGAATGTCGATGTTATTTGACACAGGTCGGGAATGTCGATGTTATTTGACATGGATCAGGAACGTTGAGCTTGGCTGACCTGGGCACCCCAGTCCTGGTTTGGATCCCGCTCTCCCAGCCCTGCTGATTTTCCCGCTGCTCCAGCTCCAAGGATTCCTGCTCATCCCAGGGACGCCGCCCTCACCCCGTGCCGAGGTTTTCCAGAGGGCTGGAAATGGATTTGCCTGTCCTGCTCCAAGGGCTGTGGATGCAGAGCTCCAGCTCCCCTGCGGCTGGAATTGGATTAAGCTCCGGAATAAATCCTGTGAGCGCTTCCCTAACTCCTGACAGACTCCCTAATGCCGTTATCTCCCGGGAAAACGCTCCTCATCCATCCCTTTGGGGAGCAGACAGCGGCACCACACACCTGGGACAAGGAATCCGACACGAGTGGAAAACGGGGGTTGGGGTGGTGTGAGAGTCCGTGTAAAGCCTCTCGTTTGTTCTGCCCAATGACCTTCGCCTGAGCTCTAAGAAGACCCCTCAAACTGCAGCTGAAAGGCGCTGGCCAGGGATGGGAGGAACGCCAAGTGACTGTTCCAGGTGGTGCCCATTGGACCAGGGCTGGTCTCTCATGAGACTGGTTTACCCAACAAGGCTCCCGCAGGTGTGAGAACAATGGACTGGTCACAAGGACTGTTGGTGTGCCTGGAGCTTGCCGTGGTGCGCTGCTCTTGAGCAGGATACCTGCTGTAGCGTCCTGCTTCCGCCTGTTTCTTGGAGCAACGATCTCCACATACAATGGTCCACAAGCCCTCCCACCTTTTGGCTAAAGGCCACTCGCTTTGGCCACGAACAATGGTCCACAAACCTTCTCACCTTTTGGCCAGAAGCCACTCGCTTTAGAAAAGACTATAAAAACATCCTCGAAAAAAGACCCCCCGAGATCTCCCTGGATGACAACGGACATCTATTGACTGGTACCACGAGGATTGTCGGCCCGTCTTGGTAGCTATAATCCCAACCCCCTTTTCTCTCTCCCTCTTTCTGTCTCTCTCTCTTTCTCTTTGTCCCACTATCGCATTTGGTTGGCACAAAATAAAGCGCATTTGTTGCAAGAGCAACTGATTCTGTCCCTTTGTGTGTCTTTTGCACCCTGAGATTCTTAAAAGAACCTTCACGACCCCCGCTCTAACTAGGCGGATCGTGACAGGTGGGAAAACGGGAAGGTGCCCTGGGGGTGAAACCCAAACTCACAGCAGGCAGAGGAGGCGGTGGGAGCCCATCCGGGATGTCCGGGAGAGGGATCGGGAATGCCGACTCCCAGCCAGGATCTCCCACTTTGCAGACTGGTTCTGGAGAGGTCCGGGTTGGATCGGATCCAGGCTCTGGATCCTGCCTCTGCTCCAGCCTTGGGAACAGCCTGGAATTCCTCATTCCAACTGCTCTGCATGCTGGGGGCTGACGTTCCATGAATCCTGGAATGATTTGGGTGGGAAAGACCTGAAATCCCAAACAATTCCAATGCCTACGCCTCCCACTATCCCAGACGGTTCCAAACGTCCTTTGGACAATCTCAGGATTCTGTGGGAATTCCAGCCCGGCCAGGAATTCCTTCCCAAGCTCCCCTTTCCCAGCGGGAGCCATTCCCGGGCCCCTGCCCCTCCAGCCCTTTCCCAAATCCCAGCTCTCCTTTCCCTCTGCAAAAGGCTCCGAGGATTCCCTGGATCCTGCCCGATCCAGCTGCACATTCCCGGCTCTCCCAGCCTGGCATTGGATCCATCCCCATCCCAACTCTTCTTTGAGAAGGAATTTTGGGATCCAGGGGCTTCACTGAAAATTCGGGGCTCCAGGAAGGGTCTTCCTTCCCTTTTCCATCCCCAAATTCCATAAAAATCCCTCGGGATGGATCCTGAGTGTCCTGGATCCCAGAATCCCAGAACGTTTTGGGATTGGGATCCATGGACCCTCAATCCCATCCCATTCCAATCCCACCATCCCAGGGTGATCCAAGATTTCCTTGGGCACTGCCAGGGATCCAGGGATTCTCTGGGAATTCCAGCCCAGCCGGGAATTCCTTCCCAAATCCCACTCCAAGCTCCCCTTTCCCAGTGGGAGCCATTCCCTGTGTCCCATCCCTCCAGCCCTTGTTTCCCTTTCCAGCCCGTTGGCTCCATCCTCCTCTCGTATCCTGCTCCCACCTCCCATCCCCCCTTCTCCGGCTGGAAAAGGGATCTGCCGGATCAGCCAAAGCTCCTGTCCCCCAAAGCTGATACGAGAAGGGGATGGGTTTGTCCCTGTCCCCCAGAAACAGCGGGAAATGAGGAAAACATTCCTGGCTGAGATCCCATTGCCATCCTGGGCAGTGTCCAAGGGCAGGATGGACACAGAGGAAAGTGTCCCTGCCCATGGCAGGGGTGGGATGGGATGGGATGGGATGGGATGGGATGATGGGATGGAATGGGATGGGATGGGATGGGATGGGATAATGGGATGGGATAATGGGATAATGGGATAATGGGGATGGAATGAGATAATGGGATGGGATAATGGGACAATGGGATAATGGGATAATGGAAGGGGATGGGATAATGGGATGGGATGGGATGGGATGGGATGGGATGGGATGGGATGGGATGGGATGGGATGGGATGGGATGGGATGGGATGGGATAATAGGATGGGATAATGGGATGGGATAATGGGATGGGATAATGGGATGTGATAATGGGATGGGATAATGGGATGGGATGGGATAATAGGATGGAATGGGACAACGGGATGGGATGGGATGGGATGGGATGGGATGGGATAATGGGATAATGGGATGGGGTAATGGGATAGGATGGGATGGGATAATGGGATGGGATAATGGGATGGGATGGGATAATAGGATGATAATAGGATGGGATAATGGGATGGGATAATGGGATGGGATAATGGGATGGGATAATGGGATGGGATAATGGGATGGGATAATGGGATGGAATGGGATAATGGGATGGAATGGGACAATGGGATGGGATGGGACAATGGGATGGGATGGGATAATGGGATGGGATAATGGGGTAATAGGATGGGATAATGGGATGGGATAATGGGATGGGATAATGGGATGGGATTGAAGGTCCCTTCCCACCCAAACCGTTCTGGGATTCCCAGAATCCATGCACAGCAGGATGGGAGGGGAGGGACAGTGACGTTTCAGGCCATCCCAGGATCCAAACCCACAGGAGCCAAACACAGAGGTGAAGGATCCCATCCCAGAGATGGTGGATCCAAATCCAGAGGCAGAGGATCCAAATCCAGAGGTGAAGAACCCAAATCCAGAGGTGATGGTTCCCAATCCAGAGTGCAGAACCCAAATCCAGAGGCGGAGGATCCGAATCCAAAGGTGAAAATCCAATCCAGAGGTGCAGGACCCCAACCCGGAGCTGAAGGATCCGGATCCAGAGGTGGAGAATCCCCGTGGATTCACTTTCCTGGCCCAGGAGAATTCCCAAAACCTCGCCTGGCTCCGGAGGATCCTGGATTTTCCCTGCCCGTTTCCCACCCTCAGCTCCTCTCCCAGCACTGGGACAGAGCCAGATCCAAACCTGGGGCTGCGTTTGGTGCCATTTTCCCTCCCCCAGCTCCCTGGGCTGCTCCAAAATTCCCCATTTTCCCAATAAACCCTTCCCCCAGGACCATTTTCCGCAGGGTTCATTTATCCCGGTGCCAGGCCCAGCCCAGTGGAGCTGTTTACAATCCCTAATTAAATTTGGGGAAGCGCCTGCAGCCGTCTCTGTTTTCCATCAGGCACCTGCCGGCCCTAATGGGCCTCTCCTGGTCATTCCATGTCCTTGGATTTCCTGGAAAACAATCACAGGCTGCCCTGGCCTCGGGCTGCTGCTGCTTCCAGGGATGTGCAGCTGCAGCTGGAGCAGGATCAGGGGAGGGATGGGGGAAGCTGGGACAGAATCCCTGGGAATCATGGAATGGTTTGGGTGGGAATTGACCTCAAATCCCATCCATCCCATCCCTTTCCATGGGCAGGGACACTTCCCAGTATCCCAGGTTTTCCCACTTTTCTACCTATGCATCTCTTGTAGTGGGGACAGGATGATCCATCTGGGAATTGTTTTTTTCCATGGATTTTCCTCACCACTTTTCCCCATATTTTCCGCCCCTCCAGGTGGAGTGGAGGGAGTGGAAGTTGCTCCAAACCCCCACTCAAGGATTTTGGAACAGGACTTTCCACGGTGGAAATCAAGGAGGAAAAAGGCAGGGATGGATGGGAGCTTGGGAAGGGATTCCAGGCTGGGCTGGAATTCCCAGAGAATCCCTGGATCGCTGGCAGCGTCCAAGGAAAGGCTGGAGCACCCTGGGATGGTGGGGTTGGAATGGGATGGGATTGAAGGTCCATGGATCCCATCCCAAAACATTCTGGGATTCTGGGATCCAGGACACTCAGGATCCATCCGAAGGGATTTTTATGGAATTTGGGGATGGAAAAGGGAAGGGAGACCCTTCCTGGAGTCCCGAATTCCCAGTGAAGCCCCTGGATCCCGAAATTCCTTCCTGGAGAGGAGTGGGGATGGGGATGGATCCAATGCCAGGCTGGGAGAGCCGGGTCTGGGATGGGATTGAAGGTCCCTTCCCACCCAACCCAGGCTGGAATTCCATGAAATCCCGAGGCCCGGAGGGGATTTTTAGGCTCCTGGTGCTTCCAACAGGTTCATCCCTGCTGGGAATGGATTTGGGGCTGGATTTATCCGGCTGGGACGTGGGGAATGTGCTGATGGAGGCAGGAAACATCCCAGAATGGGCTTGGCTCTGGCAGGATTTTTTGGAAAACACATTCCAGGAGGGCCCTTCCCAGCCCCTTAGGCACAAAAATCCCGGGATTCTGAGGCACCTCCTGTGCTCTCCATTCCCCATCTCCTCCCACCCTCATGGAAAACCGCTCCCAGCATCCAGGGGGTTCCACATCCTTCCTGGAGAGCGGGATGGGAACGCAGAAAATCCGGGATCAGGGGGTGAGGAGCGAGGATTGGGATGTTCCCAGTCTTGGTGGCAGCGGGGACAAGGACACCAGCGAGGTCCTTGTGGCGCTGCCATCGACCCGGAGGCGCCTCAGCCGTGACCACAGCGCGGCGCCGGGGGCTGGGAGGAGGAAAACGTCAATATGGGAACGATCCCAAGGGCAGCGCTTCCCTTCCCGAGGTCACGGACACCGCCCCAAAAAACACCCCCAGCTCCTGGAGTCCGGGATCCGCCCCGTGCATCCCCGTGGATTCCCGGATTCCAGCCACATCCAGCCGAGGTGACAACCCTGGGATCCGGGCTGGGAAAATCCTGCTGGGAAATGTTTTGGATGCTGGAAAAGCAGCTGGGAAAATCCAGAGGAAAAATCTCTCCCAGAGGCCTCGTCCTGGGGGATCAGCCATTCCCGCCTGGAGGAGAAGCACGGATGGAAATCTGGGAAAATCCAGCTGGGATAGTGGGAATGTCCCTGTCCACGGCCTGGGATGGGACTGGAGGGGCTTTGAGGTCCCTTCCCACCCAAAATTCCAAGATTCCATCAGGGAAGAGCCTTGATAAAGCAGCTTGATCCAGGAAAAGGAGGGAGAGAGCCTGGAATTTTCCCCTGGAACCCTTCCAGGCTCATTCCCAGCAGGAATTCCTCACTTTGTCCATCTGCACTGGCTGGGGGGATCCCCAAGATTTGGCAGGAAGAGCTTTGCTCAGGAATCTCCCCCCAGCTGCTCCATCCCGGTGAAATTCCCTGGATTTGGTCGACGCCCGGGAGATTCCCTCTGATCATTCCCATTCCCAGCCCTCCTCTGCTGCTCCTGGTGGGATTTGTAACCACGGGAAGCGGCCACAGAGCCCTGGGAAGGGCGGGGAACACCGGGAACAGCTCCGGATCCCGTTTTTCCCACTGTGGATCCAGGCTGGGGCCCTTGGGGTGGCCTGGGGAGGCAGCAGATCCAGGAATGTGGAGGATTTGGGAATGTGGCAGATCCGGGAATGTGGAGGATTTGGGAATGTGGTGGATCCGAGAATGTGGCGGATCCAGGAATGTGGCGGATCCGGGAATGTGGCAGATCCGGGAATGTGGAGGATTTGGGAATGTGGAGGATTTGGGAATGTGGTGGATCCGAGAATGTGGAGGATACAGGAATGTGGCAGATCCGGAATGTGGAGGATTTGGGAATGTGGCGGATCTGGGAATGTGGCGGATCCAGGAATGTGGCAGATCCGGGAATGTGGCAGATCCGGGAATGTGGAGGATTTGGGAATGTGGCAGATCCAGGAATGTGGCAGATCCGGGAATGTGGAGGATTTGGGAATGTGGCAGATACGGTAATGTGGCGGATCCGGGAGTGTGGCAGATCCGGGAATGTGGCGGATCCGGGAATATGGAGGATTTGGGAATATGGAGGATTTGGGAATGTGGCGGATACGAGAATGTGGCAGATCCAGGAATGTGGCGGATCCGGGAGTGTGGCAGATCCGGGAATGTGGCGGATCCGGGAATATGGAGGATTTGGGAATGTGGAGGATCTGGGAATGTGGCAGATCCTGGAATGTGGAGGATTTGGGAATGTGGAGGATTTGGGAATGTGGCGGATCCAGGAATGTGGCAGATCTGGGAATGTGGAGGATTTGGGAATGTGGAGGATTTGGGAATGTGGTGGATCCGAGAATGTGGAGGATACAGAAATGTGGGAGATCCGAGAATGTGGGAGATCTGGGAAGGTGGGAGATCCGGGAATGTGGCAGATCCAGGAATGTGGCGGATCCAGGAATGTGGCGGATCCAGGAATGTGGCGGATCCAGGAATGTGGCGGATCCGGGAATGTGGGAGATCCAGGAACGTGGCAGATCCAGGAATGTGGCAGATCTGGAAATGTGGCGGATTTGGGAATGTGGCAGATTCGGGAATGTGGTGGATCCAGGAATGTGGCAGATCCGGGAATATGGAGGATTTGGGAATGTGGCAGATCTGGGAATGTGGCGGATCCGGGAATGTTCCATTCCCTCCTTCCCTGTCAGGGTCGATTTGTGCTGGAAATCAGATTTTCCCTGATTCCAGCTCCGAGCTCCTTCCAGGCTCGGATTCCCGGGATGCTCCCGGATCCCAGCTCACCCGGGCCTGTGCCTTCCTTGCTTCCCATGATTTTCCAGCAATATCCAACCTTCAGGAGTGGCTGTGAGGATCTGGAGTTGTTTATGTGGAGGGAAGAGGCAGGGCCAGGCTGATCCTGCTGTTTCCAAAGACAAAAATCAGGGAATTGGAAAAATATTCTCCCTGTGTCCTGGTGACGGGCAAAGTTCCAGGCTCCAAATGCAGGAAAGGAGGAGGAAGTTCAGGAAAATCTTTCCAGAAGGAAGAACAAGGTCAGGGAAAGGAGTTACCCAGGAATTATTCAGGATTCCTGGGGGATGCAAATCCCAGTTTTCCATCCTCTCTCACTTCACAGATTCCTCTTGGAAGCAGAATTCCCAGCCCTGTGGGATCTGTGGGTACCGAGCCAAGTCCCTGAGGATTTCCAGGAATCTGTGGCACCCCCTGGATCCGAGCCTGGAATCGCCTGTCAGTAACAATTCCAAGCCCAGGATTAACCATTCCAAGCCCATCCAGGATATTCCCGGCTCCATCCCACCCTGAGACCGGGACTGGTGCAGTGGGGAGAGAAGATCCAGGTGGGATCGGGGCTGGGAATAAGGCAGGACACACCTCTGCATATTTCCAGGGATTTTGGGACCTTTTCCTGAGTTTTCCCACCCAATCCCTGCCCCAGCCAGGCTGGCTCCAGCCATGGAGGACTTTTCCATTGGAATTTCGTGAGGAAAGCTGGGAATGACCCTGGGGATGGGGGATGGATCCTCCTGGGATGTTTGGATGCTCCCGGGAGGTTGTGCGGAGCACAGGGAATTCCCGGGAGGAATCGCAGCTCCTGGGAAGGAGGAGAGCCCAGCTGGTGCTTCCAGAGGGCAGAATTCCAGCTCCCCACCCCACAGCATCCAAGGAATTCCTCTGGGAAGAGGCTGAAACCTGGAGCAGCATCTCCAAGGATCCCCAGGGGTCAGCTCTGGTGGGATCCCAGACTTGCCCATGGATCGGCCCTGGGATCAGCTCATCCCAAAACTGCAGGAAGGAGCAGAGGATTGAGGAGCCTGGAGCTGCTCCCAGGGCTGGGAGAGCCGGGAATGTGCAGCTGGATCAGGGCAGGATCCAGGGAATCCTCGGAGCCTTTTGCAGAGGGAAAGGAGAGCTGGGATTTGGGAAAGGGCTGGAGGGGCAGGAGCCAGGGAATGGCTCCCACTGGGAAAGGGGAGCTTGGGAAGGAATTCCTGGCTGGGCTGGAATTCCCAGAGCATTCCTGGATCTCTGGCAGTTTCTCAGAGGAAAGGTTGGAGCACCCTGGGACAGCGGGATTGGAATGGGATGGGATTGATTCCAAATTGGGATGGATTTGGGATGGATCCCAATCCCAAACCATTCTGGGATTTTGGGATCCAGGACACTCAGGATCCATCCTGAGGGATTTTTATGGAATTCGGGGATGGAAAAGGGAAGGGAGACCCTTCCTGGAGTCTCAAATTCCCAGTGAAGCCCCTGGATCCTGAAATTCCTTCCCAGAGAGGAGTTGGGATGGGGATGGATCCAGTGCCAGGCTGGGAGAGCCGGGAATGTGCAGCTGGATCAGGGCAGGATCCAGGGAATCCTCGGAGCCTTTTGCAGAGGGAAAGGAGAGCTGGGATTTGGGAAAGGGCTGGAGGGGCAGGAGCCAGGGAATGGCTCCCACTGGGAAAGGGGAGCTTGGGAAGGAATTCCCAGAGAATCCCTGGATCCCTGGGAGAGTCCCAGGATGGATTTGGATCACCCTGGGATCAGGGAAAGTTTCAGGATTGGACTGGGATGGGATTTCAGGTCCCTTCCCACCCAAACCTCTCCTTTGATCCTGAAATCCTCGCTGTGCTGGCTCTGGGAATTCTGCACCCACACAGCCGGGGGAAATCATTCCTCCCCCATCCCGGTTATCTCCCGGAGGCAGAGCTCTCCCTCCGAGGGCCGGGCCCTGAAAAATCGGGAAAAACGTCGGATCTTCCCTGTTTTGGCTGCACAGCTCCGTGTTTACATTGCTCCGGCTTCCTCCACATTCCTGGCTCCGTGTTTTTGGGACAGGGAGAGGATGTGCTGGAGATAAATCCCAACTCCCCCTTTCCTGGTGGCTCCTGATTTTCCGAGGCTCAGAGCCCAGCAGCTCCTAAAAATAGCAGAGGGGGAAGAGAATTCCCCACGAGCCAGAGCTCCTGATGGATGTGGAGGGGAAAACCCCTGGATTTCATAGCTGCTCCTCCCAGCACCTCTGAATCCAAAATTCCTGCAGGAACAGGGTTGGGAATGTCCTGTGGGATCAGCAGGGATCACGAATGGATGTTGCAATGCAGGTTTTTCCCCAGGAATAAAAGGTTTCCTGGCAAATTATTTTAGAAATTAGTTTATTCCTTTCCTCATCCATGGGGTCTCCTTATCCCCAGGGTCCTTGGGAAGATCCTGTTCCCACAAAAACTCCTGATCAGGGATCCCTGGGGTGGGTCTGCTCCCTCCTGGGTTTCATCCAGGCCGGCTCTGCTCCCTCTTCCCTGGAAAACAGCTCGGGAAGGGCTGGGATCCCAAATCCTTCTGCTCAGGCATGGGCTGGGAAGAAATTCCCGGCAGGAATCCGGGGCTGGTTTTGGGACAGGATTTGCTGTGGGGACGTGGAGGATCCTGGATCTGGGATCTGGGATCTGGGATCCGGGACGGTTCCCACCCCGTGCACTTCCCGGAGATCCCGAACTACATTCCCTGCATTCCACAGGACTGGGAGCAGCTGCTCGGGGCCAAATTCCCTCTGTGACCCACGGCATCAAACCCCGAGGGAAATCTGGATGAAGCTTCTTTCCCAAGATTCCCGCCGGGATGTGGATATTCCCACGCGTGGTTTGGGACATCCGTGGATTCTGGAATTGTCCAGACGGAGTTTGGGAAGTTCTGCTTCGCTTCCACTCCGGAGCTGTCCCTGTTCTCCAGGAAAATCCTGGAGCAGGAGCAGTTTTGATCCCACCGAGCGCTGCTGCCGGGAAATTCCTTTCCCCATTAATTCCAGCGATTATCCCCAAAAATCCGGGATCAGATTCCCTTTGCAGATGGAGAGCCCAAGTTTCCTCTCAGCTGCTTTTTGGGAGCACAGCACACCTGGAATTTTGGGGGTGCTCCAAAACTTTGCTGCTGCTTTATCCACGTTATTCCAACAGCTCGGAACGGAGAAATCCCGGCCCCGAACGACCCGGAGTGAGGATTCCTGGGATGTGCTGCCTGCAGCCCGGGGCTCCCCAGACCCCTGAAAAAAAACAAAACCAAAAAACAACAAAAAAAAAAAAAAAACAGAACAAACAAAAAACCAAACAAAAACAACAAAAAAAAACAAAACACACAAAAAAAAAAAATAAAAAAACAAACAGGAAAATCAAACAAATTTCTCCAGGAGTTAAAAAATAAATCCTGCTCCCGTCTCCAGGGTCGGAGCTCGGTGTTCCTGATGTGGGAATAACTTCCAGCTCTCTGCTGTATTTATAGCATCCAGCTCATGAGTTTTTAATTAAAATTCCATTTCCTTGTGCTCCAGATGGCACGGGCAGCCAGCTCCGTGTTTTCCTTGGGTTCTGTCGGGATCACGCGGCTCCGGCCGGGGGTGGGGTTGTTTGGGAGGGGTTTTTTTTGGGATGGGGGGAGGTTCTCGTGGCCTGGATTGGGATTCCCGGTTGGATTTGGGGGGTGGAGGGGCGGCTGCTGCTGGCCCAGAAGTGTCAGATCCGTCCCCGGGGAAGGGAGGGCGGGAAGGGCTCCACGTCAGGGAAGATCACATCAGGAAAAGCAGAGATCTCACCCGGGATGGCTGGAGAGGGAACAGCGGGAACTGCCGGGATGGATCCCTGAATTCCACCCCTGAAATCCCTGAAATCCATCCCTGAAATCCACCCCTGAAATCCCTGAGATCCACCCCTGAAATCCTGAAATCCCTGAATTCCACCCCTGAAATGCCTGAGATCCACCCTGAAATCCCCCTGAAATCCACCCCTGAAATCCCTGAGATCCATCCTGAAATCCATCCCTGAAATCCATCCCTGAAATCCCTGAAATCCACCCCTGAAATCCCTGAATTCCACCCTGAAATCACTAAATTCCACCCCTGAAATCCCTGAAATCCCCCCTGAAATCCCTGAATTCCACCCTGAAATCCCTGAGATCCACCCCTGAATTCCACCCCTGAAATCCCTGAAATTCACCCCTGAAATCCCTGAGATCGACCCCTGAAATCCCTGAGATCCACCCTGAAATCCCTGAATTCCACCCCTGAAATCCCTGAGATCCACCCTGAATTCCACCCCTGAAATCCCTGAAATCCAACCCTGAAATCCCTGAGATCCACCCTGAAATCCCTGAAATTCACCCCTGAAATCCCTGAGATCCACCCCTGAAATCCACCCCTGAAATCCTGAAATCCATCCTGAAATCCATCCCTGAAATCCATCCCTGAAATCCACCCTGAAATCCTGAATTCGACCCTGAAATCCCTGAATTCCACCCTTGAAATCCCTGAGATCCACCCCTGAAATCCCTGAATTCCTCCCTGAAATCCCTGAGATCCACCCCTGAAATCCCCCTGAAATCCCTGAAATCCACCCCTGAAATCCTGAAATCCACCCCTGAATTCCACCCCTGAAATCCTGAGATTCACCCTGAAATCCCTGAGATCCCGCCCTGAAATCCCTGAATTCCTGAATTCCACCCCTGAAATCGCTGAGATCCATCCCTGAAATCGCTGAGATCCATCCCTGAAATCCCTGAGATCCATCCCTGAAATCCCTGAAATCCACCCCTGAAATCCCTGAGATCCACCCTGAAATCCACCCCTGAAATCCCTGAATTCCTCCCTGAAATCCCTGAGATCCACCCTGAAATCCTGAATTCCACCCCTGAAATCCATCCCTGAAATCGCTGAGATCCACCCCTGAAATCCCTGAATTCCACCCCTGAAATCCCTGAGATCCACCCTGAAATCCCTCCCTGAATTCCACCCTGAAATCCCTGAGATCCACCCTGAAATCCCTGAAATCCCCTGAAATCCACCCCTGAAATCCCTGAAATCCACCCCTGAAATCCCTGAGATCCACCCTGAAATCCCTGAGATCCACCCCTGAATTCCACCCCTGAAATCCCTGAAATCCACCCCTGAAATCCCCGAATTCCACCCCTGAAGTCCCCCCGGGAGGAGCGGCTGGGAGGAAGCAGGGATTTACAGAACCGGTTTTCCCGGTTGGAATCTGGGGGATGTTTCCCATTCCCAGAGATCCCAGGAGCTTCCCGGGGTTTACGGATCTGCTCTCCAAGACCTGGGAAGTGACTCCACCAAACAAGGGATTTCCACGGTCGAGGAGAATTCCCAGATCCCGGAGCTGGTGCTGCTGGGATGGAGGAAAAGCAAATTCCTGGCTCAGGGGATTCCCGACTTGCAGAGCTGCTCCCGGTCTGGGATCCAACATCCCAAATATGTGGAGCTGGGGGAGAGAGGCCAGAGGAGATCCCGGAGCTGCTCGGAGAGCCGGGAATGTGCAGCTGGATCAGGGCAGGATCCAGGGAATCCTCGGAGCCTTTTGCAGAGGGAAAGGAGAGCTGGGATTTGGGAAAGGGCTGGAGGCGCAGGAGCCAGGGAATGGCTCCCGCTGGGAAAGGGGAGCTTGGGAAGGGAATTCCTGGCTGGGCTGGAATTCCCAGAGAATCCCTGGGAGCGTCCAAGGAAAAGGTTTGGAGCACCTCATCCCATCCCATTATCCCTTCCCATCCCATCCCATCCCATTATCCCATCCCATCCCATTATCCCATCCCATCCCAGTATCCCATCCCATCCCATCCCAAAGCTCCCAACCCACCCAAGCTGTGTTTTCCAGAGGGAGCAGCCTCTCAGGAATTCCCTGGATATCCAGAAATGCAGGAGGCCGTGTCCAGTTCCCCCAGTGCCCATTCACAGTGGGATATCCAGGCATTCCAAGATCCCTGTCCCGGGAGAAGGAATCCACGGGAGCAGCTGCCTGGAGCTCCTTTCCTTTGGCCGATCCCCAAATCCCTGGATCGCAATTCCAGAAATCCCGCCCCAACCCCGCGCTCCAATTCCCAGGAAGGGCTGGGAGCTCATCCCAGAATCCTCACTCACAGACGGGACAACAGGGAATTCCCAACACTTCCCACTCCCAGCTTTCCACCCCCAAAACCTCTCCAGGGGCGGTGACAGAAAGAAAATTCCCGCAGGATGCTGCGGAGGGGGTCGGGAACCCGCAGGAGCCTGGTCAGGCAGCCCCAGTCCCGCGGGAATCGCCTCCTGCCGGGGCCGGAGTCCATTAGGATCCCGCACAGCCGAAATTGGAGCTTTTTGGGAATGACTCGGCAGCGCCGGCGGAAGAGCGGGAGCGCATTCGGCTTTTTAGGAGCAATTTCGGGCGGATTTTTTCTGGGTTTTTTGTCCTTTTAATTCCTTTTATTTTTGGCAGCGGGGAAGGAGCAAATGGGCCGGCTGGAGCCCGGATCCATTTGTGGTTTTCCAGAGGCAGCAGAGGCCGGAGTTCGGGAGTCTCCGGGGCCCGGGGAATGACTCATGTCGGGAAAAGGGAGAGGGGACAGGGAAAGGGAGAGGGACGGGCAGAGGGTGCAGAGGGGTGGGGTGGGAGAGGGGAGTGGGGCGGGGCAGAGGGAAATTGGGGTGGGGAGATGGAAATAAACTGGGATGGGGCAGATGGAAACTGGGATGGGGGAGATGGGAACAAACTGGCATGGGGAAATGGGAATTGGGATGGGGGATGGAAACTGGGATGGAGAGGGGAGTGGGAGGGGAGAGGGAAATTGGGGTGGGGAGATGGAAACAAACTGGGATGGGAGAGGGGAGTGGTGTGGGGAAAGGGAAATAAACTGTGATAGAGGGGATGGAAACTGGGATGGAGAGGAAAATTGGGGTGGGGGAGAGGGAAATTGAGATGGGGAGATGGAAACAAACTGGCATGGGGAAATGGGAATTGGGATGGGGATGGAAACTGGGATGGAGAGGAGTGGGAGATGGAAACTGGGATAGAGGAGATGGAAACTGGGATGGGGGAGATGGAAATTGGGATGGGGGAGATGGAAACTGGGATGGGGGGATGGAAACTGGGATGGGGAGGAGGATACTGGGATAGGGAGAGGGAGTTGGATGGAAGAGATGGAAACTGGGATGGAGGATGGAAACAAGCTGGAATGGGGGAGGTGGAAACTGGGATGGAGGAGAGGGAAACTGGGATGGGAGAGGGGACTGGGATGGGGAGCTGGGAATTGGGTTGGGGAGATGGAAATTGGGATGGAGGAGATGGAAACTGGGATGGGGGGTTGGAAACTGGGATGGGGGATGGAAACTGGGATGGGGGGTTGGAAACTGGGATGGGGGAGCTGGAAACTGGGATGGGGAGATGGAAACTGGGATGGCAGAGGGGAGTGGGATGGGAGACGTGGAGCCAAACTGGGACGGAGGAGAGGAAACAGGACTGCGGAGAGGGGACTGGAATGGAAGAGCAGGAAACTGGGATGGGGAGACGGGAACAAACTGGCATGGGGGAGATGGGAATTGGGATGAGGAGATGGAAACTGGGATGAGGGAAGAGGGAACTGGGATAGAGCAGCAGGAAACTGGGATGGGGAGGGACTGGGATGGGGAGCTGGGAATTGGGTTGGGAGATGGAAACTGGGATGGGGAGATGGAAACTGGGATGGGAGATGGAAACAAACTGGGATGGGGAGAGCGGACTGGAATGGGGAGATGGAAACTGGGATGAGGAATGAAAACTGGGATGGGGAGATGGAAAATGGGACCGGGAGGAGGAAACTGGGATAGAGCAGCAGGAAACTGGGACGGAGGGTGCTGCAGACCGGCCTGCAGCCGGCACGGGAGGAATCCCTGCCCCGCTGGGATGCTGGGATGGGATCCAGCTCCCAGTTCCGGCAGAGGGGGCAGGGATCCCTGCTCCGGAGCAGCAGAGGAGCTGTGGGATCCCGCCGGGACCCAGCTCAGCGGGGACCGGCATTTGTGGGAATAACGACGCGCGGGATTGTTCCCAGCAGCCGGAATTACTCTGCCTTTTCCCGGCTCCCGGGGACGCGGCAGCTGCTGCAACAGCTTGTGTTGGATCCGGCTGCTCGCGGCTTGGCTCGGGAAGGAGCTGGGACACGGGAGCAGCCTGGCAGCCGCAGCGGCCCAGAACCGCATCCCAGCCATCCCCGATCCCGGGAATCACATCCCAAACATCCCTGAACCCGGGAAACACATCCCAAACATCCCTGAGCCCGGGAAACACATCCCAAACCCTCCCTGATCGCGGGAATCACATCCCAAACATCCCTGATCATGGGAAACACATCCCAAACATCCCTGAGCCCGGGAATCACAGCCAAACCCTCCCCTGATCGCGGGAATCACATCCCAAACATCCCTGAACCCGGGGATCGCATCCCAAAAATCCCTGATCATGGGAAACACATCCCAAACATCCCCGATCCCGGGAAACACAGCCAAACATCCTGATCGCTGGAATCGCATCCCAAACATCCCTGAGCCCGGGAAACACATCCCAAACATCCCTGAACCCGGGAATCACATCCCAAACATCCCTGAACCCAGAAATCACAGCCAAACCATCTCTGATCCCGGGAATCGCAGCCAAACCCTCCCTGATGGCGGGAAACACATCCCAAATATCCTTGATCTCGGGAATCACATCCCAAACCCTCCCTGACCCCGGGAATCACAGCCAAACCCTCCTGAACCCGGGAATCGCATCCCAGCCATCCCTGATCCCGGGAAACCCATCCCAGCCATCCCCGATCCCGGGAAACACATCCCAAACATCCCGGATCTCGGAAACACATCCCGAACCCTCCCTGATCTCGGGAATCACATCCCAAACATCCCTGATCGCGGGAATCACATCCCAAACATCCCTGAGCCCGGGAGTCACATCCCAAACATCCCTGATCCCGGAGTCACATCCCAAACCATCCCTGATCCACAGAATCCTGGGAATCACATCCCAACCATCCCAAGTGTACCCCATAACCCCGCACCCCCATAACCCAGGGCACCCCATAACCCACAGCACCCCATAACCCAGGGCACCCCATAACCCACAGCACCCCATAACCCAGGGCACCCCATAACCCACAGCACCCCATAACCCACAGCACCCCATAACCCACAGCACCCCATAACCCCGCAGCCCATAACCCAGGGCACCCCATAACCCACAGCACCCCATAACCCTGCACCCCATAACCCCGCACCCCATAAACCCGCACCCAGTGACCCCTGCCCCTGCCCCTGCCCCTGTCCCTGCCCCACCCCATCCCACAGGGAATGCTCCCGTCCTTCTCCCTGCAGAAATCCCCCCAAACATTGACCCAAACTTTTCTCTCAGCTCTTGGGATTTTCCCGGTGCTTCCCTGTCCGTCTGCATCCACACAGCTCCAAAATATTCCCAGGAAAAGGGAGAGGGACACAACGGGAGCGCGGCTGGAGCCTCCTGGCATGCAGGAAGATCCCTCGGGCAGCTCGCACGGGAGTTCATGGAATATCCATGGAATATCCAACCATTCCCATCCTCCGGAGCTCTCCTGGCCACTTCCCCAAACCCTTTTGGGGCGGGATTGGTGCCACCCCTGTCCCGCAGCCTCCGCGGGGGTGGGAGGAGCTCTGGGGAGCTGCTGCCTTTGGAATTCCCTGGTTGGAATTCCCGGGATCCGGCGGGACTCTGGAATTCCCTAGGGGTGGTGTCAGGGCCGCTCTGAGGCGCCAGGACACGTGTGAGGGACAATTGTCCCTCGTCTCGGGTGACAGCAGCTGACAAAACCTGTCCCGGGGCCTCGCGGGAGCGAAAACGTTCCCGGCTCGATCCAGCTGGAGCCGCAGGGATCCCGGGCTGATCCCAAAATCTGGGCAGCAGGAAAAGGGGGAGTTCTGTCCCTGTGCCCCGCTGCAGAGCCGCGATCCCGAAATCAGGACACGGAGATGGAGCTGGAGAGGAGATCCCGGAGCTGCTCCAGGGCTGGGAGAGCCGGGAATGTGCAGCTGGATCAGGGCAGGATCCAGGGAATCCTCGGAGCCTTTTGCAGAGGGAAAGGAGAGCTGGGATTTGGGAAAGGGCTGGAGGGGCAGGAGCCAGGGAATGGCTCCCGCTGGGAAAGGGGAGCTTGGGAAGGAATTTCTGGCCGGGCTGGAATTCCCAGAGAATCCCTGGATCCCTGGCAGTGCCCAAGGAAGGGATGGAGCACCCTGGGGTCGTGGGAAGTGTCCTGGAATGGGATTGAAGGTCCATGAATCCCTGAAAATGTCCGAGGAATGGTGAGATGGGATGGGATACAGGAATGGGATGGGATGGGATGGGATACAGGGATGGGATAATGGGATGGGATGGGATGGGATGGGATGGGATGGGATACAGGGATGGGATAATGGGATGGGATGGGATGGGATGGGATACAGGGATGGGATGGGATGGGATGGGATAATGGGATGGGATGGGATACAGGGATGGGATGGGATACAGGGATGGGATGGGATAATGGGATGGGATGCAGGCCCAGGGGTGGGTGCGGGTTGGGGTGCAGGTGCACACCCAGCTCCAGGGCAGGGCTGGGATCCGAGCTTTGGGAGCTGCTCCAGGGTTGGGATCTGGGATTTGGGAGCCGCTCCAGGGTTGGGATCCGAGCTTTGGGAGCCAGCTCCAGGGCTGGGATCTGGGATTTGGGAGCCGCTCCAAGGCTGAGATCTGGGATTTGGGAGCCGCTCCAGGGTTGGCATCTGAGCTTTGGGAGCTGCTCCAGGGCTGGGATCTGGGATTTGGGAGCCGCTCCAGGGCTGGGATCTGGGATTTGGGAGCCGCTCAGGGCTGGGATCTGGGATCCGAGCTCTGGGCTCCTTTCCCGGTACGGACGCAGCTCCCGGCTCCGGCTGCGCTCCGTGCCTCGGGCTCTGTCCCCGCCGCTGGGGACGCGGCCCCGTGCGACACCCGCGGGTCGGGACGCGCGTCCCAGGGTCCCCAGGGGCGCTGGTGCTGAAGGACAGCTCCGCCCCTCCCCGCCCTCCCCGCCCTCCTCCCCATCCCTCCCCGTCCCTCCCTCCCTCCTCCTCCCTCCTCCCGCTCCTCCGGCCCCGCCGCCGCCGCGGCCGCCGCAGCCGCGCCTCGCCGCCTCCCCGGCCGCCCGCCGTGCCCGGGCGCTGCCGCCATGCCCCAGCCGGCCCCGCAGCCGCGCCCCGCAGCCGCCGCCGGCGCACCATGAAGCGGCAGAACGTGCGGACGCTGGCGCTCATCCTGTGCACCTTCACCTACCTGCTGGTGGGCGCCGCCGTCTTCGACGCGCTCGAGTCCGAGGCGGAGACGGCGGAGAAGCGGCGGCTGGAGGCCAAGAGCCAGGAGCTCAAGAGAAAGTACAACCTGAGCGCCGAGAGCTACCGCGAGCTCGAGCGGGTCGTGCTCAAGCTCAAGCCGCACAAGGCCGGCGTCCAGTGGAAATTCGCCGGCTCCTTCTACTTCGCCATCACCGTCATCACCACCATAGGTACCGGCTGCCCCCGCCCCGCCCGGCTCCCCGCGGGCAGCTCCCGGATCCGCTCTTTTCCCCCTCTCGCACCAAGCTGGGATCGGGGGATGCAGCCGGGCAGCGCCGGGAGACCCCGCGTGTCCCCGAGGGAACGGGGCGAACCGGGAGCTCGGTTCTTCCGCCGCCCCCCCGCCGCTGCCGCCGCCCGTCCCGCTGGGACCGGGGCGAATCGGGAGCTCGGCTCCTCCAGAACCGGGAAAAACCCTCCAGGACCCGCCTGGCTGCCATCCCTGGGGATCGGGGCGATCCCTCTGCCCGAACCCCCCTGGTTCCCATCCCTGGGGATCGGGGCGATCCCTCTGCCCGTACCCCCCTGGTTCCCATCCCGGGGATCGGGGCGATCCCTCTGCCCGAACCCCCTGGTTCGCATCCCTGGGGATCGGGGCGATCCCTCTGCCCGTCCCCCTGGTTCCCATCCCTTGGGATCGGGGCGATCCTCTGCCCGTACCCCTGGCTCCCATCCCTGGGGATCGGGGCGATCCCTCTGCCCGTCCCCCTGGTTCCCATCCCCGGGGATCGGGGCGATCCTCTGCCCGAACCCTCTGGCTCCCATCCCCGGGGATCGGGGCGATCACTCTGCCCGTACCCCCTGGTTCCCATCCCCGGGGATCGGGGCGATCGCTCTGCTCGGTTCCTCCAGAACCGGGAAAAACCTGCCCGGACCCCCCGGCTGCCATCCCTGGGGATCGGGGCGATCCCTCTGCCCGTCCCCCCTGGCTCCCATCCCTTGGGATCGGGGCGAATCGGGAGCTCGGTTCCTCTGACACCGGGAAAAAATCCTCCAGGACCCGCCTGGCTCCCATCCCTTGGGATCGGGGTGATCCTTCCCCGGCTCCTCCAGACCCGGGAAAATCCCTCCTGCACCTTCTGTCTCCCATCCCGGTGCTTTCGGGGCGATCCCTCTGCCCGAACCCCTCTGACTCCCATTCCGATCCCTCTTACCAAGCCCCTCTCTCCCATCCCTTGGGATCAGGGCGATCCTTCCCCGGCTCCTCCAGACCCGGGAAAAACCCTCCAGGACCCCTCCCCGTCTCCCATCCCGGTGTTTTCGGGGTGATTCCCCTGCCCAACCCATCTGTCTCCCATCCCTGCCCTGATTCTGTCTCCCATCCCTTGGGATCAGGGTGATCCTTCCCGGCTCCTCCAGAACCGGGAAAAACTGCCCGGACCCCCTGGCTCCCATCCCGGAGTTTTCGGGGTGATCCCCTGCCCTGACCCCTCTCTCCCATCCCGATATTTTCGGGGCGATCCCCTGCCCGGATTCCCATCTCCCATCCCGGTGTTTTCGGGGTGATCCCCTGCCCGGATTCCCGTCTCTCATCCCGGTGTTTTCGGGGTGATCCCCTGCCCTGACCCCCTCTCTCCCATCCCGGAGTTTTCGGGGTGATCCCCTGCCCGGATTCCCATCTCCCATCCCGGTGTTTTCGGGGCGATCCCCTACCCTGACCCCCTCTCTCCCATCCCGATGTTTTCGGGGCGATCCCCTGCCCGGATTCCCGTCTCCCATCCCGGTGTTTTCGGGGTGATCCCCTGCCCTGACCCCCCTCTCTCCCGTCCCCCGGGATCGGGGCGATTCCCTGGCCAAGCCCCCCAAATCCCCGATCCTGCCGTGCCGGGACTTCCCCGCCTCTCCCGCCGGGAAATCCCCGCGCGACCCCCGGGATCCGGGAATTCTCCCGACCCCTTTGGGATGTCCCCCAAAGTCGCTGTCACCCCCTGCCAGTGGCTCTGCTGCTCCGGACGCCCCTGTGGGACCCCCGGCCCGGGGGAGGGGACAGGGACGTGTCCCAGCTCCATGGGGACAGGGACGTGTCCCCGTAGGGTCCCCAGCCCAGCGAGGGGACAGGGACGTGTCCCAGCTCCATGGGGACAGGGACGTGTCCCCGTAGGGTCCCCAGCCCAGCGAGGGGACAGGGACGTGTCCCCACCCTGCCAGGCTCTCCCAGGGGTGTCACCGCTGCCCCCCACACTCAAGGATGTCCCCAGCCCTGACCCCACCCTGGGAAGTGTCACTGGGGGTGGCCTCTTTGGGACCTACCCTGCTGTCACCGCCATTGTCACCCTCCTGTCACCTCTATTGTCACCCCTTGTCACACCCCTGTCACCCCCCGTCACTCACACTGTCACCCCTCTGTCACCTACACTCTCATCCCATCACTCCCATTGTCACCCCTCCGTCACCCCCTGTCACCCCTCTGGCCTTCGGGTCCCCTCCAAGGGTGGCCGGGGTCACCCAGTGTCCCCTGGTCCCCAACTGCCCCAAAAACTCAGCGTTCTGTGCGGGCCTGAGGGGTGGGGACAGCGAGGGGACAGCGAGGGGACAGCGAGGGGACACAGGGCCCTGGCCACCATTCCGTGGGTCCCACGGTCCCCAGGAGATGCTGGAGGGATGGGATGGGATAATGGGATGGGGCACGCCAGGTTTGTGACCGATTTCGGGGCGTCCCTGGACTCCCACATGGATTTTGGGGTTCCTGTGCATTCCCAGGATTGGGACACGGGTATTGGGGCGCCTGCTTGTTTCCAGGGGTGAGATCCAGGTGCTGGGGTGCTCCTTGATTCCCAGATCTGGGATGTGGCTACTGGGATGTTTCCCGGGCCCGAAATCCCGGTGTTGGGATGCAAAATAATTCCCGGAGCTGAAACACGAGCTTGAGGTGTCCGACATTCCCAGAGCTGTTATCCCAGGGCTGCTATCCCGGTGCTTATTATTCCCAGAGCTGTTATCCCGGTGTCAGGCTGTTATCCCGGTGTTTGTTATTCCAAGACTGTAGTCCCGGTGTCAGTGCCAGGCTGTTCATTATTCCCAATGTTTTCCCAATGTTTATTATTCCCATTATCCCGGTGCCAGGCTGTTTGTTATTTCCGGAGCTGCCTTCCCAGTGTTCGTTATTCCCAGCACTGTTATCCCGGTGTTTGTTATTCCCAGGACTGTTATCCCAGTGTCAGGCTGTTACTCCAGGGCTGTTATCCCGGTGTTTGTTATTCCCAGGACTGTTATCCCGGTGCCAGGCTGTTATTCCAGGGCTGTTGTCTCGGTGTTTGTTATTCCAGGGCAGTTATCCCGGTATTTGTTATTCCAGGGCAGTTATCCCGGTGTTTGTTATTCCCAGAGCTGTTATCCCAGTGTCAGGCTGTTATTCCCGGGCTGTTGTCCCGGTGTTTGTTACTCCAGAGCTGTTATCCCGATGTTTGTTATTCCCAGAACTGTTATTCCCGCCCTCAGGGTGTTCCTGATTCCCAGAGCTCTTATCCCGGTGTCAGGCTGTTACTCCAGAGCTCTTATCCCGGTGCTTGTTATTCCCAGAGATTTTATCCAAGTGTTTGTCATTCCTGGAGTTGTAATCCCAGTGTCAGGCTGTTATTCCAGGGCTGTTATCCCGGTGTTTGTTATTCCCAGGACTGTTATCCCAGTGTCAGGCTGTTATTCCCGGGGCTGTTGTCCCGGTGTTTGTTACTCCAGAGCTGTTATCCCGGTGTTTGTTATTCCAAGACTGTAGTCCCGGTGTCAGTGCCAGGCTGTTCATTATTCCCAATGTTTTCCCAATGTTTATTATTCCCATTATCCCGGTGCCAGGCTGTTTGTTATTTCCGGAGCTGCCTTCCCAGTGTTCGTTATTCCCAGCACTGTTATCCCGGTGTTTGTTATTCCCAGAGCTGTTATCCCAGTGTCAGTCTGTTATTCCAGGGCTGTTATCCCGGTGTTTGTTATTCCCAGGACTGTTATCCCAGTGTCAGGCTGTTATTCCCGGGGCTGTTGTCCCGGTGTTTGTTACTCCAGAGCTGTTATCCCGGTGTTTGCTATTCCCAGAGATTTTATCCAAGTGTTTGTCATTCCTGGAGTTATTATCCCGGTGCCAGGCTGTTATTCCAGGGCTGTTATCCCGATGTTTGTTATTCCCAGAGCTGTTATCCCAGTGTCAGGCTGTTATTCCCGGGGCTGTAGTCCCGGTGTTTGCTACTCCAGAGCTGTTATCCCGGTGTTTGTTATTCCCAGAACTGTTATTCCCACCCTCAGGGTGTTCCTGATTCCCAGAGCTGTTATCCCGGTGTCAGGCTGTTATTCCCGGGGCTGTTGTCCCGGTGTTTGTTATTCCAGAGCTGTTATCCCGGTGTTTGTTATTCCCAGGGCTGTTATTCCCGCCCTCAGGGTGTTCCTTATTCCCAGAGCTGTTATCCCGGTGTCAGGCTGTTACTCCAGGGCTGTTATCCCGATGTTTGTTATTCCCAGAACTGTTATTCCCACCCTCAGGGTGTTCCTTATTCCCAGGGCTGTTATCCCGGTGTCAGGCTGTTACTCCAGAGCTGTTATCCCGGTGTCTGTTATTCCCAGAGCTCTTATCCCGGTGTCAGGCTGTTACTCCAGATCTGTTATCCCGGTGTTTGTTATTCCCAGAGCTCTTATCCCGGTGGTGTCAGGCTGTTACTCCAGGGCTGTTATCCCGGTGTCTGTTATTCCCAGAGCCTTATCCCGGTGTCAGGCTGTTATTCCAGAGCTGTTATCCCGCTGCCAGTGTCAGGCTGTTCATTATTCCCAGGGCCGTTTATTGTTCCCATTATCCCGGTGTCAGGCTGTTCGTTATTCCCGGAGTTGTTCTCCCGGTGTTTGTTATTTCCGGAGCTGTCGTCCCACTGTTTATTATTCCCGTTATCCCGGTGTTTGTCATTCCCATTATCCCGTTACCCCAATGTTTGCTGCTCCCATTATCCCAGGGTTTATTACTCCCATTATCCCACTATTGGGCAATCTCATTATCGTGTTATCCCGGTGTTTGTCATTCCTGTTATCCCGGCGTTTGTCATTCCTGCTATCCCGGTGTTTGTCATTCCTGCTATCCCGGTGTTTGCAGTTCTCGTTATCCCGTTATCCCGGTGTTTACTATTCCTGTTACCCGGTGTTTATTGTTCCCAGCATCCCTCTATTTTTCAATCCCGTTATTCTGTTTTTTCCCTTTCCCATTATCCCGGTGTTTCCCATTCCCATTATCCCAGTGTTTCCCATTCCCGTTATCCCAGTGTTTCCCATTCCCGTTATCCCGGTGTTTCCCATTCCCGTTATCCCTGTGTTAACCATTCCCACTACCCCACCGTTTCCCATTCCCATTATCCCGGTGTTCCCCATTCCCACTACCCCACCGTTTCCCATTCCCGTTATCCCAGTTTTTGCCATTCCCGTTATCCCGCTGTTCCCCATTCCCAATATCCCGGTATTTTCCATTCCCGTTATCCCAGTTTTTGCCATTCCCATTATCCCGGTCTTTACCATTCCCATTATCCCGGTGTACTCCATTCCCGTTATCCCTGTGTTTCCCATTCCCACTGTCCCGCTGTTTCCCATTCCCATTATCCCTGTGTTTCCCATTCCCATTATCCCTGTGTTTCCCATTCCCATTACCCCACCGTTTCCCATTCCCACTATCCCGCTGTTTCCCATTCCCGTTATCCCGCTGTTCCCCATTCCCGTTATCCCAGTGTTTCCCATTCCCATTATCCCGGTGTTTCCCATTCCCATTATCCCGCTGTTTCCCATTCCCATTATCCCGGTGTTTCCCATTCCCATTATCCCGCTGTTTCCCATTCCCACTATCCCGGTGTTTCCCATTCCCATTATCCCGCTGTTTCCCATTCCCACTATCCCGGTGTTTCCCATTCCCATTATCCCAGTGTTTCCCATTCCCACTATCCCGCTGTTCCCCATTCCCATTATCCCAGTGTTTCTCATTCCCATTATCCCGCTGTTTCCCATTCCCGTTATCCCAGTGTTTCCCATTCCCACTATCCCGCTGTGTCCCATTCCCATTATCCCGCTGTGTCCCATTCCCATTATCCCAGTTTTTACCATTCCCGTTATCCCGCCGTTTCCCATTCCCGTTTCGCCGGGAGCAGCTGGAAAAGCTCTGGAAGTGCTGCCGAGCCGCCGATGCTGGACGGGAGGGAGGGGCTGGGATTTTCCGGCGGGATCCAGCCCATCCCAAGGATCCTGGAGTTCTGGGAAGGGACACGGATGCGCTGGGATCGATCCCACGGGCAGGGATCGGGATCCCGCTCTGCCTCTCCCAGAATTCCCAATCCCGCTGCCAGGAGCTGGGAATGCTGGAGAGGGGCTGATCCCAACCCCAAATGCCACATCCCAAAAAATTCCTGCTGCTCCCGGCTCTCCAAACCTTAAACCCTGGAGCTGGGAGCCGCTTTGGGACTGGGAGGAGCATTCCCACTATCCCAAATGTGCGTCCTGGCTGGGAATGGCCCCGGATGGCTTTCCCTGTATCCAGCCCGGTTTTCCCGGAATTTCCAGGGATGTGGGAGAAGGAGCTGGGACACCCACATGTGCGGGAAGATTTGGGTTTTCCCAAAATCCCATTATTTGGGCAGCAGGATATGGCAGCAAAGCTGGGATGAAAGGAGACCCTTCCAAATCCAGGCCTGGCAGGGAAAAGGGGGAGAAAATCCCAGAATTCCCATGGAATTGGATTTTCCAGGGCAGGAAAAAAAGGGATTTTTCCAGGAATTCACCCCCCAGCTCTTGGCGGGACAGGGAAAAGCCAGACTGGGATCGGGAAGCAGCTCCTGAGGTGGGGAGATCCCGGTGGGGAGGGGGAAGGAAAATCCGGGATTCCAGATCCCGCTGGGAAAAGTTGGAATCCATTTGGTTTGTTTTTTTTCCTTTATCCATGAAAAAATCCGGGACAGGAGCAGCTCCAAAGCTTTTCCCTCGGGAATTCCCGAGCAATTCCAGAGGGGAATGTCGCCAGGGGGTGGCAGTGTCACCCTCATGTGTCCCTTGTCACCTCTGCCACTGTCCCGAGCCAGGGCGGGCTCTGGATGGGTTCCCAAAAAAACTGATCCCAAAAAATCATATCCCGAAAAAAAAAAAATCCCAAAAAACCCAATCCCAAAAATCCCGACCCCAAAAAAACCCCGAGCCCAAAAAAACCCGATCCCAAAAAAACCCCAGATCCCAAAAACACAATCCCAAAAAACAGATCCCAAAACTCCCCATAAAAACAAAAAAAAAAAAAAACACCCAAAAAAACAAAAACAAAAACAAAAAACCCCCAAAAAAAACAAAAAAAAAAAAACCAAACAAAATAAACAAACCCCCAAATCAGAAAAAAAGCCGATCCCAAAAACCCTGATCCCAAAAAAACCCGATCCCAAAAAACACAATCCCAAAACTCCCCATAAAAACAAAAACAAAAAAAACCAAAAACAAACAAAAAAACTAAATAAAACCCCAAAACAAACCCCCAAATCAGAAAAAAAATAAACAATCCCAAAAACACAATCCAAAAAAACAGATCCCAAAACTCCCTTAAAAACAAAAACAAAAACAAAAACAAACAAAAAAAAAACGCTGATCCCAAAAACCCGATCCCTAAAAACCCGATCCCAAAAACCCCGGTCCCGCCCCCCGCGGCCGCGAGCAGAGAGGAGCAGGTGGCAAATGCCACCGCGGTGTCACCATCTGTCACCGCCCGCCCCCGCCCGAGCCTTTGTCACGGGAGCGGCAGCGGGAGCCGGGGCAGAGCGCGCCCCTTGTCCCCATGTGTCACCTCCTGTCCCCGTGTCACCTCCTGTCCCCCGTGTCACCTCCTGTCCCCCGTGTCACCTCCTGCCCCTTGGGTCTCCCCCTGTCCCCAGTTGTCACCCGCCTCGTCCTTCTGTCCCCGTGGTTTCCCTGTCCCCTCCTGTCCCACTTCGGTCCCTCAGTCCCCGTCCTGTCCTCCCTGTCCCCCATCACCCCTGTCCCTCTGTCCCCTCTGTCCCTTTCTGTCCCACCTGTTCCCTCTGTCCCCTCAGTTCCTCCCTGTCCCCTTTGTCCCCTTCCTGTCCTGTCCCCACAGATCCGTCTGTCCCCTCTGTCCCCACAGTCACCTCTCTGTCCTCTCTGTCCCTCTGTCCTCTCTGTCCTTCTCTGTCCCTCTGTCCCTCTGTCCCCTCTGTCCCCACAGTCACCTCTCTGTCCCTCTGTCCTTCTGTCCTCTCTGTCCCTCTGTCCCCTCTGTCCCCTCTGTCCCCACAGTCACCTCTCTGTCCCTCTGTCCCCTCTGTCTCCCCTGTCCTCCTCTGTCCCTCTGTCCCTCTGTCCCCACAGTCACCCCTCTGTCCCTCTGTCCTCCTCTGTCCCTCTGTCTCCCCTGTCCTCCTCTGTCCCTCTGTCCCCTCTGTCCCCACAGTCACCCCTCTGTCCTCTCTGTCCCTCTGTCCCTCTGTCTCCCCTGTCCTCCTCTGTCCCCTCTGTCCCTCTGTCCCCCCTTCCTGTCCCGCGTGTCCCCTCAGTTCTCCTCAGTCCCTCTTGTCCCCCAGGTGCCACCACCCCTGTCCCCTTCGTGTCCCTCTGTCCCCACAGTCACCCCCTGTCCCCTCTGTCCCCCCTGTCCCTCTGTCCCTCTCCTGTCCCTCTGTCCCCTCAGTCACCCCCTGTCCCTCTGTCCCATTTATCCCCCTTGTCCCTGTCCCCTGTCCCTCTCCTGTCCCCCGTCCCCTCAGTCCCCCTGTCCCTCCAGGTGCCACTGCCCTGTCCCCAATCCGTGCCACCCCGGCCCTTCCCTCTCCACCCCCGGATCGGGAAGGGTTTTGGGACAGCGCTGTCACCTCGGCTCGGGGCCACCACCGGCCTGGGGACGAGGCACCGGAATTCTCCCGGGATTTGGGGGGGCGACAGCGCAGGGAAAAACCCCCGGAATTGCTGGGAACTGCTGGGAACTGCTGGGAATTGCTGGGAATCGCTGGGAATCGCTGGGAATTGCTGGGAATTGCTGGGAATCCCTGGGAATTCCTGGGAATTGCTGGGAATTGCTGGGAATTTATGAGAATTGCTGGGAATCCCTGGGAATTGCTGGGAACTGCTGGGAACGGCTGGGAATTGTTGGGAATTCTTGGGAATTGTTGGGAACTGCTGGGAATCACTGGGAATTGTTGGGAATTGCTGGGAACTGCTGGGAATTGCTGGGAACTGCTGGGAATTGTTGGGAATCGCTGGGAATCGCTGGGAGTTGCTGGGAATTGTTGGGAATTTATGAGAATTGCTGGGAATTGTTGAGAATTGCTGGGAATTGCTGGGAATTGTTGGGAATTGCTGGGAATTTATGAGAATTGCTGGGAATCGCTGGGAATCGCTGGGAATTGTTGGGAATTGCTGGGAATTTATGAGAATCACTGGGAATCGCTGGGAATCGCTGGGAATTGCTGGGAATCGCTGGGAATCGCTGGGAATCGCTGGGAATGCTGGAATTGTTGGGAATTGTTGGGAATTGCTGGGAATTGCTGGGAATTGCTGGGAATTGTTGGGATCCCAAGCGTGGAGCCCTTTGGGGACGGCTCCCCTCCCTCCATCCCCTTGGGACATTCCTGCTCCCATTCCACAAAAAACCAAACATTCACATGGAAATCACCGGTGGCTCCTTGGAAGGGGGAATGGGATTTGGAATCAATAGGGAAAGGGGAAAACGCCACTGCAATTCCAGGGCTGGAATTCCTTCCTGCCCTCCAGACGTTCCTGTTGCCATGCCACAAAAAAAAAAAAAAAAAAAAAAAACCACCAACCTACAAAACAAAACAAAACAAAACATTTTCCCAGGGAAATCAGCCCCGGCCATCCCGGGAATTGCTGGACAGCAGGGCTGGGAAATCGGGAAATCGGAAATCGGAAATCGGGATCCCTTCCTCCCTTCCCTCCCTTCCCTCCCTTCCCTCCTTCCCCTGTTCCACGCTGGGATTCCAGGATGTTCCTCCTGGGTCCTCAGCCAGGAGTTTTCCTGCCGGGAGTGAGCAGGAAGGGGATGGATGAGGGCGTGGAGAATTCCCACTGGGATCAGAGCCGCCTCCCGGTGCGGTTCGAGGGTGACAATCTCAACCCAAAATCCTGGATTTTTCCTTTTGCAGGAATCCAGGCAAGGCCGAGGCTGGGGAGGCAGGAGGTTTTTCCCATGGGATTGAGCACAAGGATGGGGATCAGGGCCCCTCTGGATCCTCCCTCTCCCATCCCCTCTCCCTCCCAGGCCATAAATTCCCATTTTTTTTCCATCCAGAAGCGACACCAGCCATTAATTCCCGCTCCTGGCCTTTCCCAGCTGATTGCTCCTTAAGTCCCAGCAAATCCAGACTGGGAGCAAGGAATGAAAAACACGGGCCAGGGGATCAGGGCCAGGAAAAACCATCCCAGATTTCTGGAGGTTTGGGAGTTTTCCCGATTTTTCCCAGACTGGAGCTCGGGGTGTATCCAAGAGCCTGGAATGGGATTTTTGGGAAGGATGGAATCAGCAGCTCCCAGGGGAAAGGGACTGGATCCGTTCCTCGTTTCTGTCCTGCATCCCCATTCCCATCTCACATCCCCACCCATATCCCCACCCTGTATCCTGTATCCCAGATCCCCATATCCACATCCTGCATCCCCATTCCCGCCCTGCATCTCCACCCTATATCCCCATCCCATAATTCCCATCCCATATCCCCATCCCACATCCCCATCCCTATCCCATATCCCTATCACATATCCCAATCCCAATCCCCATCCCAATCCCTCACCCCACATCCCCATCCCCATTCCGCCCTGCATTCCCATCCCATAATCCCCATCCCACACCCCGCCCCATCCCAGTCCCCAACCCTTATCCTCATCCCCATCCCATATCCCACATCCCATATTATTCCCATCCCAATCCCTATCCCATATCCCCATCCCATATCCCATCTCATCCCATATCCCTATCCCACATCCCTATCATTCCATATCCCATATCCCACATCCCACATCCCATATCCCATATCCCTATCATCCCATATCCCATATCCCACATCCCATTCCATCCCATATCCCATATCCCATCCCATATCCCACATCCCATATCCCACATCCCAATCCCATATATCCCATATCCCATATCTCAATCATATCCCATCCATCCCACATCCCATATCCCACATCCCATATCCCATATCCCATATCCCATATCCCATATCCCATATCCCATATCCCATATCCCAATCCCATATCCCATATCCCTATCCCATATCCCACATCCCATATCCCATACATCCCATATCCCATATCCCATATCATCCATATCCCATATCCATATCCCACATCCCATATCCCCATATCCCACATCCCATATCCCACATCCCATATCCCATATCCCATATCCCATATCCCATATCCATATCCAATCCCATCCCATATCCCATATCCCATATCATATCCCACATCCTATATCCCAATTCTCATATCCCATATCCATAATCCCATATCTCTATCCCATATCCCATATCCCATATCCCAATCCCATATCCTATATCCCATATCCCATATCCCATATCTATCCATATCCCACATCCCATATCCCATATCCCTATCTATCTCATATCCCATATCCCATATCCCCATCCCAATCCCAATCCCAAGGGATCCTCGGGAATCCTGCCCAGGGCCGGGGCTCTGTCCCCGCTCAGAGGTCTCGGGACCCCTGGATGTTCCAGGTGGGAATTCCCTGCCTGGAGCAGGATCCCTCTCCCGAGGAAGGGCCTGGACACCATCCCTGCCCATTTTGGGACAGAAATCCATCTGAAAATCCGTAAGGGAATTTTCATTCCTGCTGGAGCCGCTGCCCCACCTCCAAAACAGCGGGACCACCCCCTCAGGGTGCCCCAGCCCATTCTCGGGGTATCCCACATTTTCCATGGGCTCCGGACCCCCTGCCCCCCTTTTCCAGGGAGGGGAGGGCGGCTCGGGGGGCCGGGAAGAGCCTGGCGGGGCCCCAGAATCCAAGGAAAAATTGCCAGTTTTGGCACAAACAGGGAGCTTGGCCGGCGCCGGGATTTTCCATGACTCCATCCCGACCCCCCCGGCTGCGGGAGGCGCTGGGAGGGGGAACGAGGCACCCCCACACCCCAAAATATCCGGGGGGAGATCCCACTGTGGATCCAGATCCCGTTGGGAATGACACAGGAATGTGGGGGGATGTGGGAATAACGGGGGGAGATCAGGGTCCGGCCCCACATCCAGCCCCCGCCCCCAATCCCACTGGGAATGGGGAGTCCTAGGGTCCTTGACCCTTAGGATCCCGGGGGGCTCCCAGATTGTCCCAGCACCCCTCGGGGAATGACATCCCCCTTTTCCCCAGGGGGAAATGTGGGAGAGGGGAG
>CM067609.1:1300484-1323055 GCA_034336685.1 Luscinia luscinia
TGGGGACAGCTGTGTCCCCTCCCCCGCCTGGGGACAGCTGCGGTGGCCGGGCTCGGTGCCAGCGCCGGGAACAGCGGGACGGGGATGGCACTGGGATCCTTACTGGGAACAGCGGGATCCTTACTGGGAACAATGGGATCATTTCTGGGAACAGCGGGATCCTTACTGGGAACAATGGGATCATTATTGGGAATAACAGGATTTTTACTGGGAACACTGAGATCCTTACTGGGAACAATGGGATCATTACTGGGAATAGCAGGATTTTTACTGGGAACGCTGAGATCCTTACTGGGAACAATGGGTTCCTCACTGGGAACAGCGGGATCCTCACTGGGGACAGCGGGATCCTTACTGGGAATAGCAGGATTCTTACTGGGAACATTGAGATCATACTGGAGCGGGATCCTTACTGGGAGCACTGGGATATGGGGAAGGGCTGGCACGAGGAGGCTCCTTCCATCCCCCTGTCCCATTCCCTGAATCTCCCTGTCCAAGCTCCCTGAATCCCATCCCCTGCTTCCCTGGATCCCCTGCTCCATTCCCTAAATCCCCTGCCCCATTCCCTGATTCCCTGGCCCATTCCCTGATTCCCTTGCTCCATTCCCTGGTTCCCTGCACCCCTGCCCCATTCCCTGCACACCCTGCCCCATTCCGTGATTCCCAGCCCCATTCCCTGATTCCCTGCCCCATTCCCTGCACACCCTGCCCCATTCCGTGATTCCTAGCCCCATTCCCTGATCCCCTGCCCCATTCCCTGAATCCCTGCCCCATTCCCTGATCCCCAGCCCCATTCCTTATTCCCAGCCCCATTCCCTGCACACCCAGCCCCATTCCCTGCACACCCTGCCCCATTCCCTGATTCCCTGCCCCATTCCCTGATTCCCTGCCCCATTCCCTGATTCCCTGCCCCATTCCCTGATCCCCTACCCCATTCCCTGATCCCCTGCCCCATTCCCTCATCCCCTGCCCCATTCCCTGATCCCTACCCCATTCCCTGATCCCTGCTCCCATTCCCTGATCCCTGCCCCGCATTCCCTGCACACCTTGCCCCATTCCCGATCCCTGCCCCATTCCCTGATCCCCTGCCCCATTCCCTGCACACCTTCCTGCCCCATTCCCTCATCCCCTGCCCCATTCCCATCCTTGCCCCATTCCTGATCCCTGCCCCATTCCCTCATCCCTGCCCCATTCCCTGATCCCTGCCCCATTCCCTGCACACCTAGCCCCATTCCCTGATTCCCTGCCCCATTCCCTGATTCCTGCCCCATTCCCTGATTCCCTGCCCCATTCCCTGGCTCTCAATCCCCCCGCCCCACTCCCACATTCGCTGCCCCATTCCCTGCTCTCCCTCCCGGGGGCTCACCCCCTTCCCACCCTCCCAGCCCCGTTCCCGATGATCCTTTCCCCCCAGCCGTGCGCCATGATCCCCCCTCCCCATTCCCAGCAGCTGTCCCGCTAATCCCGGCCATCCATCCATCGCTCGGGCAGCCGGGACCCGCTCCAGGCCCGCGGCCAGCCCTGCACCTGCTCCGGGGCCGCGGCCAGCCCCGCTCCTCCAGCCCTAAAAAGGGCAGGATTCCTTCGGGACGTGTCATCCTCCCTGCTGGGGACACGATCCCTGCTCCCGGCCCGAGCGGGATCCCGGCTCTTCCCGACCTGCGCTGCTGGGACACCCCGGGAAAAACGGGGGGCAGGAGGTGGGAATGATTCCCGGCGGGTTCCCAGGCTGGGATGTGCCCCTGCTCTCCAGCACAATTCCTCGCCACCCGCGCGCCCCGGAGGGATTTGGGGGTCACCCCCCGTGCCCTTTCCGCGGGGTTTTCGCTCTTCCCGCTGGCCGGATCTGCCATTCCCGACCTTCCCCCCATGCTCAGACGTGCCGGAGCTCAGGCAGCTCCTGCTAAAACCGGGAACGGGGGGGGATCGGGGGATTGACCGACGCTTGGAGAGCTCATAAACTCCCTTCCCTCGGGAAAGAGGGCTAAAAATAGCTCCGGGAGGCCGGGCAGGGATGGAGAGGGATGGAAAAGGCAGGAAGATGCTCAGGGAGGTTTTTGGAAAGGCACCCGTGGGCGCTGCTGGCGGCTCCATCCCAAAATGCATCCCAAACAGCGGGAATGGGGAAATTTGGGAATTGTTGGGAGGGGGATGGTGAAGGGCGGGATGAAGGGTCGGAATGGAGCACGGGGAGCAGGGAAGGGACACAGGGAATAGGGAGAGAGGGACAGAGGGAACAGGGAAGGGGCAGAAGGAACAGGGAAGGACAGAAGGAACAGGGAAGGGACAAAAGGAACAGGGAAGGACAGAAAAAGAACAGGGAAGAGGCAGAAGGAACAGGGAAGGGAGAAAAGGAACAGGGAAGGGACAGAAGGAACAGGGAAGGGGCAGAAGGAACAGGGAAGGACAGAAGGAACAGGGAAGGGAGAAAAGGAACAGGGAAGGACAGAAGGAACAGGGAAGGGCAGAAGGAACAGGGAAGGGAGAAAAAGAGAACAGGGAAGGGACAGAAGGAACAGGGAAGGGACAGAAGGCAGAAGGAACAGGGAAGGGAGAAAAGGAACAGGGAAGGGACAGAAGGAACAGGGAAGGACAGAAAGAACAGGGAAGGACAGAAAGAACGGGAAGGACAGAAGGGCAGGGAGGGACAGAAGAGAACAGGGAAGGACAGAAGGAACAGGGCAGAAGAACAGGGAAGGGACAGAAAGAACAGGGAAGGACAGAAAGAACAGGGAAGGACAGAAGAACAGGGAAGGACAGAAGAACAGGGAAGGACAGAAGGAACAGGGAAGGACAGAAAGAACAGGGAGGGACAGAAGGAACAGGGAAGGGGCAGAAGGAACAGGGAGAGAGGGACACGAGGAGTGAGAAGGACACACGGAGCAGGGAGGGGACACACAGAGCGGGGTGGATCGGGGGATGCTCTCGAGTGTTGCTCAGGTCATGGTCAGGGGATTATTTCAGGTGATGCTCTCAGGTGATGCCCACGTGTTGCTCAGGAGCTGCTCAGGAGCTGCTCAGGGAATCCTCTCAGGTGATGTTCAGGTGTTGCTCAGGGATTTATTTCAGGTGATGCTCTCAGGTGATGCCCAGGTGTTGCTCAGGGATTTATTTCAGGTGATGCCCAGGTGTTGCTCAGGTGTTGCTCAGGGATTTATTTCAGGTGATGCTCTCGGGTGTTGCTCAGGAAATGCTCTCAGGTCATCCTCAGGCCATGATTTCAGCTGTTGCTCTTCAGCAATGCCCAGGTGATGCTCTCAGCTGATTCTCAGGTGACATCTCAGGTGGTGCTCAGGTGATGTTTTCGGGTGATGCTCTGCAGTGATGGTCCCAGGTGATGTTCAGGGAATGCTCTCAGGTGTTGCTCAGTGGTTGTTCAGGTGTTGCTTGGGGAACGCTCTCAGGTGTTACTCAGGTGATACTCAGGTGATGCTCAGGTGATACTCAGGTGATACTCAGGTGATGCTCAGGTGATGCTCAGGGAATGCTCAGGGAATGCTCAGGTGATGCTCGGGGAATGCTCTCAGGTGATGCTCAGGGAATACTCTCAGGTGATGCTCGGGGAATGCTCAGGGAATACTCTCAGGTGATATTCAGGTGATGCTCAGGTGATGCTCGGGGAATGCTCTCAGGTGATGCTCAGGTGATGATTTCAGCTGTTGCTCTTCACCATGTCCAGATGATGCTCTCAGGTGATTCTCCCAGGTGTTTCTCAGGTGGTGCTCAGGGGAGGTTTTCTGGTGATGCTCAGGGGATGCTCTCAGGTGACATCTCAGGTGATGTTCCAGCGATGCTCAGGTGATATTTTCTGGTCATGATCTCAGGTGTTTCCCGGATGTTTCCCGGATGTTTCCCAGGTGTTTCCCAGATGTTTCCCAGATGTTTCCCAGGTGTTTCCCAGATGTTTGCCGGGAGTTTCCCAGGTGTTTCCCAGATGTTTCCCAGGTGTTTCCCAGGTGTTTCCCAGGTGTTTCCCGGGTGTTCCCCAGGTGCTGCTCAGTGATGCCCCAGGGATGTTCTTTGGTGATGCTCAGGTGTGGGTCTCCAGAGATGATCTCAGGTGACACTCCCAGGTGTTGCTTCACTCCATGGATTCCCTCCCATGGATTCCCTCTCATGGATTCTCTCCCACGGATTCCTCTCATGGATTCCCTCCCATGGATTCCCTCTCCATGGATTCTCTCTCCATGGATTCCTCTCATGGATTCCTCCATGGATTCCTCTCCATGGATTCCCACCCATGGATTCCCTCCCATGGATTCCCACCCATGGATTCCTCCCATGGATTCCCTCCCATGGATTCCCTCCCATGGATTCCTCCCATGGATTCCCTCTCCATGGATTCCCTCTCCATGGATTCCCTCTCCATGGATTCCTCCCATGGATTCCTCTCCATGGATTCCCTCCCATGGATTCCTCCCATGGATTCCTCCATGGATCTCCCATTAGATCCCCACTCATGGTTACTCCCCAGTTCTCCATGGATTCCTCCCATGGATTCCTCTCCATGGATTCCCTCCCATGGATTCCTCCCATGGATTCTCTCTCCATGGATTCCTCTCCATGGATTCCCACCCATGGATTCCTCCCATGGATTCCTCCCATTGATTTCCTCTCCATGGATTCCCCTCTCCATGGACTCCTCCCATTGATTCCTCCCATGGATTCCCTTTCCATGGATTCCCTCCCATGGATTCCGCCCATGGATTCCTCCCATTGATTCCCTCCACGGATTCCCTCTCAATGGATTCCCAACCATGGATTCCTCTCCATGGATTCCTCTCCATGGATTCCTCCCATGGATTCCCTCCCATGGATTCCTCTCCATGGATTCCCACCCATGGATTCCTCCCATGGATTCCCTCCCATGGATTCCCTCCCATGGTTTTCCTCCCATGGATTCCCTCTCCATGGATTCCCTTCCATGGATTCCTCTCCATAGATTCCTTCCCATGGATTCCCTCTCCATGGATTCCCTCTCCATGGATTCCCTCCCATGCATTCCCTCCCATGGATTCCCTCTCCATGGATTCCCTCCATGGATTCCTCCCATGGATTCCTCCCATGCATTCCTCCATGGATTCCTCTCCATGGATTCCTCCCATGGATTCTCTCTCCATGGATTCCTCTCCATGGATTCCCACCCATGGATTCCCTCCCATGGATTCCACCCATGGATTCCCTCCATGGATTCCCTCCATGGATTCCCTCCATGGATTCCTCCCATGGATTCCCTCCCATGCATTCCTCCCATGGATTCCTCCCATGGATTCCCTCTCCATGGATTCCTCCCATGGATTCCTCTCCATGGATTCCCTCCCATGGATTCCCTCCCACGGATTCCTCCCATGGATTCCCTCCCATGCATTCCCTCCCATGGATTCCCTCCCATGGATTCCCTCTCCATGGATTCCCTCCCATGGATTCCCTCCCATGGATTCCCTCCCATGGATTCCTCCCAGGATTCCCTCCATGGATTCCTCCCATGGATTCTCTCTCCATGGATTCCTCTCCATGGATTCCCACCATGGATTCCTCCCATGGATTCCCTCTCCATGGATTCTCCCATTGATTCCTCCCATGGATTCCCTTTCCATGGATTCCTCCCATTGATTCCTCTCCACGGATTCCCTCTCAATGGATTCCCACCCATGGATTCCCTCTCCATGGATTCCCTCTCCATGGATTCCTCCCATGGATTCCTCTCCATGGATTCCCACCCATGGATTCCCTCCATGGATTCTCTCCATGGATTCCCACCCATGGATTCCTCCCATGGATTCCTCCCATGGATTCCTCCCATGGATTCCCTATCCATGGATTCCTCCCATGGATTCCCACCCATGGATTCCTCTCCATGGATTCCTCTCCATGGATTCCCTCTCATGGATTCCTCCCATGGATTCCTCTCCATGGATTCCACCCATGGATTCCTCCCATGGATTCCCACCCATGGATTCCTCCCATGGATTCCCTCCCATGGATTCCTCTCCATGGATTCCCTCCCATGGATTCCCTCCCATGGATTCCCTCTCCATGGATTCCCTCCCATGGATTCCTCTCCATGGATTCCTCCATGGATTCTCCATGGATTCTCTACTCCCCATGGATTCCTCCATGGATTCCTCCATGGATTCCCTCCATGGATTCCTCCCATTGATTCCCTCCCATGGATTCCCTCTCCATGGATTCCCTCTCCATGGATTCCCTCTCCATGGATTCCCACCCATGGATTCCTCCCATTGATTCCCTCCCATGGATTCCCTCTCCATGGATTCCCTCTCCATGGATTCCTCCCATGGATTCCCTCCCATGGATTCCCACCCATGGATTCCTCCCATGGATTCCTCCCATGGATTCCTCTCCATGGATTCCTCTCCATGGACTCCCACCCATGGATTCCCAGCAATTCCATCCCCATCTCCTGCAGCTCCTCCTTGGAGGAGATCCCACAATCCTGGTTTTCCCTGGCTCCAGCCCAATCCGTGTCTCCCCAGGATTAGGGACACAAGGTTGGGATTAGGGACAGGGACAGGATGAGCTCCTCTCGTCATTCCCAGAATATTTGGGGCTGGTCTGGGATCACGGCTGGGAGAGGCCTTGGAAAAAGGGCCCCTGTCCCAGGAGAGTTCCGAGTCTGCTCCTTCCTGTTCCTGCCTGCTCCTGTTTTTTCTGGGAAAGGGAAAGAAGGGAAATGGAAATAGAAAGGAAAAAAAGAGAAAGGAAAAGTCAGTGGAAAAAGAAAGGAAAAGGAATAAAAGGAGTATAAGAAGGAAAAGGAGAAAAGTAGGAAAGAAAAAGTAGGAAAGAGAAGGAAATTGAAAGAAAGAAAAAGAAGGAAAGGAGGAAAATTTTTTTAAAAATAAAATGAGGACAAGGGGAAAATGAAAAAGAAATAGAGGAATTAAGAGAAGGAAGAGGCGAAGGAGAAGGAGAAGGAGAAGGAGAAGGAGGAGAAGGAGAAGGAGAAGGAGAAGGAGAAGGAAGAGGAAGAGGAAAAGGAAAAGGAAAAGGAAAAGGAAAAGGAAAAGGAAAAGGAAAAGGAAAAGGAAAAGGAAAAGGAAAAGGAAAAGGAAAAGGAAAACAAAGACAATAAAGAAAATAAAGAAAATAAAAAATGGAAAGGGAAAGATAAAGGGAAAGGAGGAAAAGGAACAGCAAAGGAAAAGGAATAGGAGAAAAAGAAAGAAAGAGAGGAAAAGAAGGAAAACAGAAAAATGGGAAAGAAGAAAGATAAAGGGAAAGTAAGGAAGAGAAGGAGAAGTGAAGGGATTGGAAAGCGAGAGGGAAAGGGAAGGAAAAGGTGCAGGAAAAGGGGCAGGAAAGGAGTTAGGAAAAGGGAAGCAGCTGCTCCCTGCCACCCCCGGCATCCAGGCGGGATAAATCCCGTCGCAGCCGGGAGGGGTCACGGGAGCTGGGCGGGAACTGGGGCACCGGGACAGGGCGGGGGGACACAGGACACACAGCCCGTGGCCCTGGAGGCCGCCGAAATTCCCGATTTCCCCATGTCCGGAGGATCCGGGATGGGAATTTTGGGAACTGGGATCTCCCATGCCCAAAGGACGGTGCCCCCACCCAAGGGTCTGGCACAGCATTCCCAGAGGAGCTTCCTCTGGATCCCCGGGAGCGTCCAAGGAAATGTTGGATGGAGCTTGGAACAGCCTGGGATAGTGGAAGGAGGTGGGGCTGGAACAGGACGGGATTTGAGGCCCCTTCCCGCCCAAACCATTCCACGATTCCACCATAAAGGACACTGAGAATCCATTCAGAGGGAACTCTGTGGAAGGCAGGGATGGATAATGCAGGAAAAGGGAAGGGAGACCCTTCCTGGAGTCAGGAATTCCCAGTGAAGCCCCTGGATCCCAAAATTCCTTCTCAAAGAGGAGTTGGGATGGGGCTGGATCCAACCCCAGGCTGGGAGAGCCGGGAATGTGCAGCTGGATCAGGGCAGGATCCAGGGAATCCTCGGAGCCTTTTGCAGAGGGAAAGGAGAGCTGGGATTTGGGAAAGGGCTGGAGGGGCAGGAGCCAGGGAATGGCTCCCGCTGGGAAAGGGGAGCTTGGGAAGGAATTCCTGGCTGGGCTGGAATTCCCGGAGAATCCCTGGGAGCGCCCAAGGAAAGGCTAGGAGCACCCTGGGGTCGTGGGAATTGTCCCTGGGATGGGATTGAAGGTCCATGGATCCCATCCCAAACCATTCCGGGATTTCTGGGATCCAGGACACTCAGAATCCATCCCGAGTAATTTTTATGGAATTCGAGGGATGGAAAATGGAAGGAGACTCTTCCTGGAGTCCCGAATTCCCGGTGAATCCTCTGGATCCCGAAATTCCTTCCCAGGGAGGAGCTGGGATGGGGATGGATCCAATGTCAGGCTGGGAGAGCCGGGAATGGAGGGAATTCCCTGGGAAATGGGGAAGAATTTGGGAAGGAATTTCTGTCTGGGAGGCAGGTGAGGAACTGGGCTGGAATTCTTGCAGAACCCCTGAAAACATCCAGGGGAAGGCTGGAACACCCTGGGACGGTGGGATTGGAACTGGATGACGCTTAAGGTCCCTTCCCACCCAAATTGTTCCATGATTATTCCATGAGGATTCCCTCTCAATTCCTGCTGATTCCAGCCTCCCTTTAACTCCTCTTCCCAGGATCCACCCTGGGGTGGTGGGATTGGAACTGGATGACCTTTAAGGTCCCTTCCCACCCAAACTGTTCCATGATAATTCCATGAGGATTCCCTCTCAATTCCTGCTGATTCCAGCCTCTCTTTAACTCCTCTTCCCAGGATCCACCCTGGGATGGTGGGATGTGTCGGGATTGGGACAGGATGAACTCCAAAACCATTTTTGCTCCCCCATCACCACTCCCCACTCCCAATTCCCAGCGGGATCACGGGTATCCCATCCCCGCTCTCCAATTTCTTTCCCCCCTGCTCAGGCTACGGGCACGCGGCGCCCAGCACGGACGGCGGGAAGGTTTTCTGCATGCTCTACGCGCTGCTGGGCATCCCGCTGACGCTGGTGATGTTCCAGAGCCTGGGCGAGCGCATCAACACGCTGGTGCGCTCGCTGCTGCGCCGCCTCAAGCGGCGCCTGGGCATGCGGCGCCCGGAGGTGTCCATGGCCAACATGGTGACCATCGGCTTCTTCTCGTGCGTCAGCACCCTCTGCATCGGCGCCGCCGCCTTCTCGCACTACGAGAACTGGAGCTTCTTCCAGGCCTACTATTACTGCTTCATCACGCTGACCACCATCGGCTTCGGCGACTACGTGGCGCTGCAGAAGGACCAGGCGCTGCAGACTCAGCCGCAGTACGTGGCCTTCAGCTTCGTCTACATCCTGGCGGGGCTGACGGTCATCGGCGCCTTCCTCAACCTGGTGGTGCTGCGCTTCATGACCATGAACGCCGAGGACGAGCGCCGCGACGCGGAGCAGCGGGCGCTGCTGAGCCGGGCCGGGCAGCCGGGCGCCGTGCCCGCCGTGCCCGAGCCCGCCGCGGTCACCCCGGCCGAGAGCGGCTTCAGGAACGTCTACGCCGAGGTGCTGCACTTCCAGTCGGTGTGCTCGTGCCTGTGGTACAAGAGCCGCGAGAAGCTGCAGTACTCCATCCCCATGATCATCCCCAGGGATTTGTCCAGCTCGGACACGGGCGTGGAGCGCAGCCACTCGTCGCCCGCCCGCTGCCCCGAGACTCCGGAGCACCGGTGCTTCTGCCGGCCCCGGCGCTCCGCCATCAGCTCCGTGTCCACCGGGCTCCAGAGCCTGGCGGCCTTCCCGGGATTCGCCAAGCGCCGCAGCTCCGTGTAGCCCCTTCGCCCTCCCCAGCCCGGATCCCTCCCAGACTCCGGATTTTAATTTCGAACCTCTTGGTTTAACGGATTTTAATTTCACCAAAAAAAAAAAAAAAAACAACAAACCCCAAACCAAACAAAAAACCACTCCTTGAAAATGTGAAACTCAGGAGAGCCTCGGAAAGCGGCGGGACTGGGGGCAGCCTGTCCTGCCCTCTCCGTGCTCTGCATCCTCGGGAATTCCCCGGGAAGCGCCGAGGGGCCGCGGAAATCAGGCTAAGAGGGGCTTAGCCGCAGCTTTTCCACATCAGCCGGCCGGCAGAGCAGCCGGGAGTCACGTAGGCGGCTCCAGGCCCTGGCGTTCGGGGCTGTCTTAACCCTTCGTGGAGGGGCACAGCCGGGAATTCCGGATTCGGGATTCAGCGGGAATCATCCGTGGGAAGCTGGCTGGTCCCACAGGATTCCCATCTCCATCCGTGCCGAGGGGCTGCAATTGCTCCCAGGTGGTGTTTTGGGGACAATTTGGGGTATTCTCCCCTGGGATCCCCATCTCCCTCCTCCCCAGGGCTCCAGGGATGGAATTGTTCCCCTCAGGGAGGTTTTTGGGGATAATCTGGGGTATATTCCCTGGGCATCCCCATTTCCATTCTTTCCAAAGCTCTGGGAGTGGAATTGTTCCTCCTGGGAAGGTATTTTGGGACAATTTGGGGTATTCTCCCATGGGATCCCCATCTCCGTTCTCCCCAGGGCTCCAGGGATGGAATTGTCCCCCTCAGGGAGTTATTTTGGGATATTTTCCCATGGGATCCCCATTCCCATCCTCACCGAGGCTCCAGAGATGGAATCTTGACCCTGGGACAGTATTTTGGGGGAATTATCCCTTGGGATCCCCATCTCCATCCTCCCCCAGGCTCCAGGGATGGAATTGTTCCCCTCAGGGAGGTTTTTTTGGGATACTTTCCCCTTGGATCCTCATCTCCATCCTCACTGAGACTCTGGGAATGAAATTTTTCCCTCGGGGAGGAATTTTGGGGACGATTATCCACCAGGATCCCCATTTCCATCCTCAGCAGGACTCCTGGGATGGAATCCTTCCCTCGGAGAGGTATTTGGGGGAAATTTGGGATGTTGCAACGCTTCTCCATCCTTTCTCCCACACCCCTTCCCACCACCACCACCCTCAGCCCCGGGACACTCCCGGAATTCCCGGGGTCCCCTCTGTCACCACCACCCCGGCAGGGAAGCAGAACTTCCCTCCTTTCCCATTCCCACCTTTCCAGGACGGGATTTTCCCCTCCCAGCACCCAAACCCCACTCGAGGGGACACAGAGGGGACACGGGGGGACCCTCCTGGAGCCCTGGGGGTGGCAGGGGGGACTTTGGGGACATTTTGTCACCTTTCCAGAGAGGAAAATCCACGGATTTCCGACCCTCGAGCTGGAGGTATGTGAGATTCCAGGGGATATTTATTACAAACGGCGCTATCCGTGGAATTCCAGAAATATCCGCCGCAGAGGAGGCTCGGGGGACACTTCCTGATGATTCCAGGGAGGAATTTCTGCATCTTCCTCACCCGAGGGCGCCCGATTCCCGCCGGGAAGGGTTCCCTGGTTCTCATGCCAAAGCCGCTTTGTCCCGCGGGGTTCAATTCCTTGGAGAGAGAAATAAAGGATTGTTGGAAGCTCGGGAGCGTCCGGGATCTTCCCGAGGGGTGTGGAGAGGGAGGAGGGGCTGGAGAGGAGGATCCCGATCCTTTGGGATCCTGGCTCTGCTTCCAGTCGTTCCCTTGGGATTGGGAGAGGAGGATCCCAAATCTCTGGGATCTCAGCATCGCCTCCAGTCCTTCCCTTGGGATTGGGAGAAGAGGATCCCAAATCTCTGGGATCTCAGCATCGCCTCCAGTCCTTCCCTTGGGATTGGGAGAAGAGGATCCCGATCCTTTGGGATCTTGACTTTGTTTCCAGTGATTCACTTGGGATTGGGAGAGGAGGATCCCAAATCTCTGGGATCTCAGCATCACATCCAGTCCTTCCCTTGGGATTGGGAGAAGAGGATCCCAAATCTCTGGGATCTCAGCATCGCCTCCAGTCCTTCCCTTGGGATTGGGAGAAGAGGATCCTGATCTTTGGGATCTTGACTTTTCTTCCAGTCCTTCCCATGGGATCTGGGAAAGCAGGATCCCGATCCTTTGGGATCTCAGCATCACCACCAGTCATTCCCTTGGGACTGGGAGAAGAGGATCTTGATCCTTTGGGATCTCAGCATTGCCTCAATTCCTTCCCTTGGGATTGGGAGAGGAGGACCCTGATCCTTTGGGATCACAGCATGGCCCCCAGTCCTTCCCTCAGAATTTGGGAAAGGAGGATCCCGATCCTTCGGGATCTCATCATCACCACCAGTCCTTCCCTATGGGATCTGGGAAAGGAGGATTCTGATCCTGTGGAAACTCAGCATCACCTCCAATCTTTGCCTCAGGATCTGGGAAAGTAGAGTCTGGGTCCTCTGGGGTCTCGATTTTCTCCAGTAATTCCTTCGGGATCTGGGAAAGGAGGATCCTGATCCTTTGGGATCCTGGCTTTGCTTCCAGTCCTTCCTATGGGATCTGGGAAAGGAGGATCCTGATCGCTTTGGGATCTCGGCATTGCCTCCAATCTTTGCCTCAGGATCTGGGAAAGGAGGATCCCGGTCCTCTGGGATCTCAGCTCCTTCACTTGGGATCTGCAGGGGAGAGAGGGCTGGGAGAGGAGGATTGGGATCCACTGGGATGCACTGGGATCCACTGGGATCCTCTGGGATCCTCTGGGATCTGCTGCTCCATCCGTTCCCAGGGGAGTGTTGGGGTTGGAATGGGATGGGATTGGAGGTCACTCTCCCCTTGTCCTGTCCCTCCAGCCCTTTCCCAAGTCCCTCTCCAGCTCCTCTGGAGCCCCTTCAGGCTCTGGAAGCAGGTCCGAGGGTTCCCTGGATGAATCTCTTCTCCCTGTCAGGATTCAGAGCATCTCCATGTTCTTCCTTATTTTCTGTCCCTGGAATTCAGCTGGAGGGGCATCCATCCATCCATGGATCTATCTGTCATCCATCATCCATGGATCCATCATCCATCCATCATCCATCATCCATCATCCATCCATCATCCATCATCCATCCATCATCCATCCATCCATCATCCATCATCCATCCATCCATCATCCATCCATCATCCATCCATCCATCCATCCATCCATCCATCCATCCATCCATCATCCATCATCCATCCATCCATCATCCATCCATCCATCCATCCATCATCCATCCATCCATCATCCATCCATCCATCCATCCATCATCCATCCATCCATCCATCCATCATCCATCCATCCATCATCCATCCATCCATCATCCATCCATCCATCCATCCATCCATCCATCCATCCATCATCCATCCATCCATCCATCATCCATCCATCCATCCATCCATCCATCCATCATCCATCATCCATCCATCCATCATCCATCCATCCATCCATCCATCATCCATCCATCCATCATCCATCATCCATCCATCATCCATCCATCATCCATCCATCCATCCATCCATCCATCCATCCATCCATCCATCATCCATCATCCATCATCCATCATCCATCCATCCATCCATCCATCATCCATCCATCCATCATCCATCATCCATCCATCATCCATCCATCCATCCATCCATCCATCCATCCATCCATCCATCATCCATCCATCCATCCATCCATCCATCCATCCATCCATCCATCATCCATCCATCCATCCATCCATCCATCCATCCATCCATCATCCATCCTCCATCCATCATCCATCATCCATCCATCATCCATCCATCCATCATCCATCCATCCATCATCCATCCATCATCCATCATCCATCCATCCATCATCCATCCATCCATCCATCCATCCATCCATCCATCATCCATCATCCATCCATCCATCATCCATCCTCCATCCATCCATCCATCATCCATCCATCATCCATCCATCCATCATCCATCCATCATCCATCATCCATCCATCATCCATCATCCATCCATCATCCATCATCCATCCATCATCCATCCATCCATCCATCATCCATCCATTCATCCATCCATTCATCCATCCATCATCCATCCATCCATCCATCCATCCATCATCCATCATCCATCATCCATCATCCATCATCCATCCATCCATCCATCCATCCATCCATCCATCCATCATCCATCCTCCATCCATCATCCATCATCCATCCATCATCCATCCATCCATCATCCATCCATCCATCATCCATCCATCATCCATCATCCATCCATCCATCATCCATCCATCCATCCATGGATCTATCCGTCATCCATCATCCATCCTCCATCATCCATCCATCATCCATCATCCATCCATCCATCATCCATCCATCCATCATCCATCCATCCATCCATCCATCATCCATCCATCCATCCATCATCCATCCATCATCCATCCATCCATCCATCATCCATCCATCATCCATCCATCCATCATCCATCCATCCATCCATCCATCATCCATCCATCCATCATCCATCCATCCATCCATCCATCATCCATCCATCATCCATCCATCCATCCATCATCCATCATCCATCCATCCATCCATCCATCCATCCATCCATCCATCATCCATCATCCATCCATCCATCCATCCATCTATCTATCCATCCATCCATCATCATCCATCCATCATCCATCCATCCATCCATCCATCATCCATCCATCATCCATCCATCATCCATCTATCATCCATCCATCATCCATCCATCATCCATCCATCATCCATCCATCATCCATCCATCATCCATCCATCATCCATCATCCATCCATCATCCATCCATCATCCATCCATCCATCATCCATCCATCATCTATCATCCATCTATCATCCATCCATCATCCATCCATCCATCCATCCATCCATCCATCCATCATCCATCCATCCTCCATCCATCCTCCATCCATCCATCCATCCTTCCATCCATCCATCCATCCATCCATCCTCCATCCATCATCCATCCATCCATCCATCATCCATCCATCCATTCATCCATCCATCCATCCATCCATCCATCCATCATCCATCCATCATCCATCCATCCATCCATCCATCCATCATCCATCATCCATCCATCATCCATCCATCCTCCATCCATCCTCCATCCATCATCCATCATCCATCCATCCATCCATCCATCCATCCATCCATCATCCATCCATCCATCATCCATCTATCTATCATCTATCTATCATCCATCTATCATCCATCATCTATCATCCATCCATCTATCATCCATCCATCATCCATCCTCCATCCATCCTCCATCCATCATCCATCCATCCATCCATCATCCATCCATCCATTCATCCATCCATCCATCCATCCATCCATCCATCATCCATCCATCATCCATCCATCCATCCATCATCCATCCATCATCCATCATCCATCCATCATCCATCCATCCTCCATCCATCCTCCATCCATCATCCATCCATCCATCCATCCATCCATCCATCCATCCATCCATCATCCATCCATCCATCCATCCATCCATCCATCCATCCATCATCCATCCATCCATCATCCATCCATCCATCATCCATCCATCATCCATCCATCATCCATCCATCCATCATCCATCCATCCATCCATCCTCCATCCATCATCCATCCATCATCCATCCATCATCCATCATCCATCCATCATCCATCCATCCATCCATCCATCCATCCATCCATCCATCCATCCATCCTCCATCCATCCTCCATCCATCATCCATCCATCCATCCATCATCCATCCATCATCCATCATCCATCCATCCATCCATTATCCATCATCCATCCATCATCCATCATCCATCAATCATCCATCCATCATCCATCATCCATCCATCCATCCATCATCCATCCATCATCCATCATCCATCCATCCATCCATCCATCCATCCATCCATCCATCCATCCATCCATCATCCATCCATCATTCCCTCCCTCCATCATTTAACCCCGCCCCTATTTTCCATGGCTAAATTCCCAATGGAGAAGAGGATGGGGCTGGGCCGTTCCCAGTTCCAGGACACAAACCTTCTCCAGCATTTGGGAACACGAAGCATTCCCAGGGAATCCAGAGGGATCCCAGGTTCTGCTCCAGCAGCTCCAGGGACGTGCTGGGAGCGGTGGAGCCTCCTGGCAGATTCCTGAGGGATTCAGCAATCCTGAGCCATTTTTTCCCCTATTAAAGAGTTTAGATTTTCCCTGTCAGCCGTATCCCAAATATTTACAATCCATCGGAGCAGCTTAAAATTCCTGGTGTGAGGCGTGAGCCGTGGGGGAAGCTCATCCCAGGGCTCATCCCAGGGCTCATCCTGACTCCTCCGAGCCACTGGGAACGGCAGGAAAGGGAGTAGGAAACACAGGAAAAATTGTGGAAATTGAGGGATTTGGGGGAAAAAAAAGGAAAAACAGGCCTGGTTTGGGATCCAAAGGAATTCTTGGCAATTAAGAATTTAATTTTTTAGAAATTCCTTATTAAATATTTAAATTTTCCCCTGACAAGAAACAAAAAAAAACAAAACAAAACAAAAAAAAAAAAAAAAAAACAAAAAAAAAAAACCTCTGGGAAGGAGAATCCTTGATTTATTCTCCAGTTTTCCACATCCAGGGTCACATTTTGGTCTATCCTGGGTTTATTCTGGGCAAGTTTATCCTGGGTTTATCTCAGAGAGGTTTATCCTGACCAGGTTTGTCCCAGCTTTATCCTGGACAGGTTTATCTAGTGCAGGTTTATCCTGGGTTTATCCTGGGCAGGTTTATTCCGAGCAGGTTTGTCCCAGGTTTATCCCAGAGCGGTTTATCCCAAGCAGGTTTATCCTGGGTAGTTTTATCCTGGGTGGGTTTATCCCAGGTTTATCCTGGGTAGGTTTATCCCAGATTTATCCCAGACAGGTTTATCCTGAGCGAGGTTATTCCAGACAGATTTATCCCAGGTTTATCCCAGACGGGTTTATCCTGGGCAGTTTTATCCTGGGTAGGTTTATCCCAGACAGGTTTATCCTGGGCAGGTTTATCCCAGGTTTATCCCAGACAGGTTTATCCTGGGCAGTTTTATCCTGGTCTATTCCAGACAGATTTATCCCAGATTTATCCTGGGCAGGTTTATTCCAGGTTTATCCCAGACAAGTTTATCGCGGGTTGGTTTATCCCAGCCACATTTATCCCAGACAGGTTTATCTGGGGTAGGTTTATCCCAGGCAAGGTTGTCCAGGTTTATCCAGGGCAGGTTTATCCCAGACAGATTTATCCCGGGTAAGTTTATCCCAGGCAAGTTTAACAAGGTTTATCCAGGGCAGGTTTATCCCGGGTAGGTTTATCCCAGGTTTATCCCAGTTTATCCCGAGCAGGTTTATCCCAGGCAAGTTTATCCTGGGTTTATCCTAGGTAGGTTTATCCAGGTTTATCCTGGGTTTATCCCAGACAAGTTTATCCCAGACAAGTTTATCCAGGTTTATCCCGGGTAGGTTTATCCCAGTTTATCATGGGTTTATCCCGGCCAGGTTTATCCCAGACAGGTTTATCCTAGGCAGGTTTATCCAGGTTTATCCCAGACAAGTTTATCCCGGTTTATCCTAGGTAGGTTTATCCCAGGTTTATCCCGGCCAGGTTTATCCCGGCCAGGTTTATCCCGGGTAGGTTTATACAGGTTTATTCTGGCCAAGTTTATCCCAGGTTTATCCCAGGTTTATCCCAGACAAGTTTATCCCGGTTTATCCCAGGCAAGTTTATCCCGGGTTTATCCTGGACAGGTTTATCCTGGCCAGGTTTATCCCAGGTAGGTTTATCCAGGTTTATTCTGGCCAGGTTTATCCCGGGTAGGTTTATCCTGGTTTATCATGGCTTTATCCCAGACAGGTTTATCCTGAGCAGGTTTATCCAGGTTTATCCTGGGTTTATCCCAGACAAGTTTATCCCGGATTTATCCCAGGTTTATCCCAGGCGGGTTTATCCCGGACAGGTTTACCCTGGCCAGGTTTACCCCGGGTTTATCCCGGGTTTATCCCGGGCGGGTCCCGGCCCCGCTCCGCCAGCGCCACCTGCCGGACGCGGGGGGACACGGGAGGGGCACACGCGACAAGGGGGCGGCGGCGCCGGGACAGAACCACCGGGATGGGAATCCGGGGGAAAAATCCTAGGATAGAATTCCCAGGACAGAATTCCAAGGACAGAACTCCCGGGGCAGAATCTCCACGACAGAATTCCCAGGACAAGATCTCCGAAACAAAATTCCCAGGACAGAATTCCCAGGACAGAATGTCCGGGACAGAATCCCAGGGGCAAAATTCCCAGCACACAATTCCCAGGACACAACTCACGGGAGACAATTCCCAAGACTGAATTCCCAGGACAGAATCCCTAAGACAGAATCGCCAAGACAGAATTCCCAGGACAGAATTCCAAGGATAGAATCGCCAGGACAGAATTCCCAGGACAGAATTCCAAGAACAGAATTCCAAGGACAAAATCCCCCGGACAGAATTCCATGGAAAGAATTCCAAGAACAGAACTCCCAGGACAGAACTCCCAGGACAGAATTCCCAGGACAGAATTCCCCGGACAGAACTCCCAGGACAAAATCCCAAGGACAGAATTTCCAGGACAGAACTCCCAGGAAAGAATTCCGGGACAGAATTCCCGTGACAGAATTCCAGTGGCAGAATTCCCAGGACAGAACTCCCAGGACAGAATTTCCAGGACAGAATTCCCAGGATAGAATCCCAGGACAGAATTCCCAGAACAGAATTCCAAGGACAGAATTCCCGGGCAGAATTCCATGGAGAGAATTCCAAGAACAGAATTCCAAGGACAGAATCCCCGGACAGAATTCCATGGAAAGAATTCCAAGAACAGAATTCCCATGACAGAATTCCCAGGACCGAATCCCCAGGACAGAATTCTAAGAACAGAACTCCCAGGACAGAATTCCCAGGGCAGAATTCCCCGGACAGAACTCCCAGGACAAAATCCCAAGGACAGAATTCCCAGGACAGAATCCTCAGGACAGAATTTCCAGGACAGAATTCCCAGGACAGAATTCCCGGGACCGGCGGCACCGGAGAAGCAGAGGGCGGGTGTGGGCGTGGCCATGCAAATTAGGGGGCGTGGCTCCATAGCACGCATTGCTCGGTGGGCGTGGCTTTCCTCCATGGGGGCGTGGCCAGAGGGGGCGTGACCATCAATTTTATTTTGGGGGCGTGTCCGGTGGGCGTGGTTTAATTGGGGGCGTGTCCTGGGGCGTGTCCGCTTTTGGGGCTTGTCCGGGGTGCGTCCCCTTTTGGGGGCGTGTCCCCTTTTTGGGGGGCGTGTCCGGGGCGTGTCCTTTTTGGGGTGTGTGGGGGCGTGTCCCCTCGCCGCGCTCATGCTCCTCACCGGCTCCATCAACACCGAGTCCCCCCAAAATTCCCCAAAATCCCCCAAACCCTCCCCGGTCCCCGCCCCGCCCCCCCGAGCTCGGCGCTGTCGCGATTTGTGTCCCCTTGAGTGGCCTTGGGGACCCTTCCCTGCCTCCCCCGCCCCCCAAATTCAGGGATTTGGGGTCGCCTCGGTGTCCCCACCCCAATTCCGGGAGCAGGGATTTTGGCGATCCTTTGGGAGGGGGGTCCAGCTCTTTTTGGGGTCGCGCGTTTTGGGGTGGAGCCTCGCCCATCCCCCCCAACTCCCTGTGAGGCTCCTCCCGCTCCCCAAAATCCCGGGAAGGGCTGGAGTGACGTCACCGCCAGCCCGGGGGAATCCCAAAATCCCCCGGGCCGGCTCATCCCGGCGGGAGCCCCGGAAAGGGAAACTGAGGCGCGGGGGGGCGAGCAGGGCCCGGAGGGGACGCGCGAGGTCCCAAAAACCCTCTCGCGACACCCCCGGGATGAGTCAGCCCCGAATCCCCCGGAAAACCGGGATGGGAGGGGTCCCGGGGGGGGTTGGGACATTCCCGGCTGGATTTGGGGGACACTTGGGGTTCCGTGGGACTCGAAATCCGCATCTGAAGGGGGATTGGAGCACCCAAAAATGGGGGGTTTACCCCAAATTGGGGCTGGGGGAGCCCAGCCTGGGGTCCGGCGATTTTTATGGAGCTGGTGTCCCTCGGGATCCGGAGTTTGGGACAGGGGGTGTCCCGTTCCCGGTGTCCCGTTCCCGGTGTCCCACTCCCGGGGGCCCTCGAGGTCCGGGATTTTGGGTCCCATTCCCAGCTGTCACTCAATCCCGGGATCCCAGATCCGGATTTTGGGACATGGGGTGTCCCATTCCCGGTATCCCATTCCCGGTGTCCCATTCCCGGTGTCCGTTCCCGGCTGTCACTCAATCCCAGGATCTCAGATCCGGATTTTGGGACAGGGGTGTCCCATTCCGGTGTCCCATTCATGGTATTCCATTCCTGGTGTCTGTTCCGGCTGTCACTCAGTCCCGGGATCCCCGATCAGGATTTTGGGACGCGGGGTGTCCCGTTCGGTGTCCCATTCCCGGTGTCCCATTCGGTTGTCAATCAATCCCGGATCCCAGGTCCGGATTTTGGGACATTGCGTGTCCCATTCCGGTATCCCATTCCGGTGTCGCATTCCCGGTGCCCTATTCCGGTGTCCCATTCCGGTGTCCCATTCATGGTATCCCATTCCGGTATCCCATTCCGGTATCCCATTCCCGGTGTCCCATTCCGGTGTCCCATTCCCGGTTGTCAATCAATCCCGGGATCCCAGATCTGGATTTTTGGGACATGGGGTGTCCCATTCCGGTGTCCCATTCCGGTGTCCCATTCCCGGTGTCCCATTCCCGGCTGTCACTCAATCCCGAGATCCCAGATCTGGATTTTGGGACATGGGGTATCCATTCCGGTGTCCCACTCCGGTGTCGCATTCCGGTGTTCTATTCCCGGCTGTCACTCAATCCGGGATCCCAGATCCGGATTTTGGGACAGGGGTGTCCCATTCCGGTGTCCCATTCCCGGTGTCCCATTCCGGTGTCCCACTCCCGGTGTCCCATTTCCGGTGTCCTATTCATGGTATCCCATTCCGGTATCCCATTCCCGGTGTCCCATTCCGGTGTCCCATTCCCGGTGTCCCATTCCGGTTGTCAATCAATCCCGGGATCCCAGATCTGGATTTTGGGACATGGGGTATCCCATTCCCAGTGTCCCATTCCCGGTGTTCTATTCCCGGTGTTCTATTCCCGGCTGTCAATCAGTCCCGGGATCCCAGCCAGGATCCGGCCAGCCCGGGGCAGCCCCGGCGGTGTCACCTTCCCCGGGGACATCCCAGCCCCGGAAGTGTCCCGGAGCACAGCCCTGAGCGGGATTTCGGGATTTCGGGATGATCCCGTCCCAGGTGGGCGGACAGCCTTCAGCGCTCCCGGCTGCGATGGGACGGAGGAGCACAAATTCCAGCACCCCGTCCTTCCCTGCCCCGTTCCTGATCCCAATCCGTTCCTGATCCCAATCCCGTTTCTGATCCCACCATATTTCTGATCCCTGCCCCATTCCCGATCCCAGCCCCATTCTTAATCTCAGCTCCATTCCCAATCCCTGCCCCATCCTGCCCCATTCCTGATCCCAGTCCCACTCCTGATCCCAATCCATTCCTGATCCTAATCAATTCCTGATCCCAGCTCCATTCCTGATCCAAATCCATTTCTGATCCCACCATATTTCTGATCCCTCCCCATTCCTGATCCCAGCTCCATTCTTGATCTCAGCCTCATTCCCAATCCCTGCCCCATTCCTGCCCCATTCCTGATCCCAGCCCCATTCCTGATCCCAGCCCCATTCCTGATCCCAATCCGTTTCTGATCCAAATCCATTCCTGATCCCAATTCATTTCTGATCCCACCATATTCCTGATCCCTCCCCATTCCTGATCCCTGCCCCATTCCAGTTTCCAGCCCCATTCCCATTCCCTGCCCCATTCTTGATGCCTGCCCTATTCCCGATCCCTGCCCTATTCCCATTCCCAGCCCCATTCCTTGTTCCATCCCCACGTTCCTGCAGGGGGCCCCCCTATCCCAGTTTCCAGCTCCTGTCCCAGTTTCCTGCTCCCATCCCAGTATCCCGCTCCCATCCCAGTTTCCCGCTCCCATCCCAGTTCCCAGCCCCGCTTTCCTGCAGGTGAGGCCCCATTCCAGCTTCCAACCTTCTTTTCCATGTTCTAGACCCTCATCCCAACTGCCAGACCCTCTTCCCAGCTTCCAGCTCCACAGTCCAACTCCCAGACCTATTTCCTCCCAGTGATCCCCCTTTTCCAGCCCCCACCCCCTTTCCTGCAGGTGAACCTCGTTATTCCCATTTCCTACCTGTAATCCCCCTTTTCCACCTTCCAGTCCTCACTCCTGCAGGTGAACCCCATTATTCCCCTTTCCAGCCCCCTTTCCCACCAGAGTTCCCCATTTTCCATCTCCCAGCCCCCATTCCTGCAGGTGAACCCCATTATTTCCATTTCCAGCCCCCTTTCCTTCCCATGATCTCTCTTTCCAGCTCCCACCCCACATTCCCCGACTGCTCCCCCTCATTCCCTCTCCCAACCCACATTCCAGCTCCCAGCCCCACATTCCTACTGCTGAACCCCGTTATTCCCATTTCCAGCCCCCTTTCCTTCCCACGATCTTTCTTTCCAGCTCCCACCCCACATTCCTACTGTTGAACCCCGTTATTCCCATTTCCAACCCCCTTTCCTCCCCTTTTCCCCTCCCACCCCCATTCCCACACCGACCCCCGTGGCTCCCGT